>JAZGTJ010012737.1:0-15604 GCA_036877575.1 Botia almorhae
TTATTGCTTTTATAAAACGGTTACCACATAATAAAAATATTAAAATCATATTTATTATGTTATATTATAATGTTTTTATCAAGTAAAATCATCATCTGCCTTCTGCTGTAAAAAGTAGTCCCTAACAGCAAAAGAGTGCTTCTAAGTGCGGGGGCTCAATGATACACAGAACCGTTGAGTGAAGCGGTTGTAGCCGTGCTTTATCGTGAATAAAACACAGCTGCTGACCAATCAGAATTGAGGAATAAAACTAACCGTTTTATAATTATGAATAAATGTTAAAAAAAAATTTGTGAGACTTTTCTTGTTAGACCAACTCAAATTGTTTAGCACAACCAACAGGATTTAATTACCCTTTAAAAGCTTAGGATGAACCAACCTTTTCCTTTTCCTCTTCAGTCAAAGAAATTCTTAATTTACACTTACAACTTTAAAAATTGTGTTATTAAGTTATTAAGTTAATAAGTTAATAACTTACGTTATTAAGTTGAATTAAGTTGTTCCAAACAGTTTTCTCTTTTACTCAGTTTGAGCAAATTCAATCATGGACAATCATGGAGTTGATCCTGTCTTCAGCACTTTTAATGACATGCTTTGCAGCTCAAGCAACATTTAGCATAGCTCTCAGTAGCCACATTTACATGCACACATTTTTGTCATTGTGATTGAAATCATTCTGATTTAAAGATTTTGGTTCACTGTTTTAGATGTTATCTAATCTGTTTTAGTTGGAATAACTTGTGACATTTCCTGTTTGCTGCATTTTAAACCCTGTCAGAATGTTTTAAAGAATAAAAAATGATGCACTGTCACTTTACACAACTAAAGGGGGACAGAGTGATTCATTTACTGTATGTTCTCATTAGGGGTGACTTTTATCATACTACTTATGTGCTTATAATTTGGGTAGTAGTAATGTGAATAAACACACCATGTGCTTAAAAAGACTATTTGAGTAGCTATAGATGCAAAACGCACCTTGAAAGCTGTGAGTGGTAGCTTTACCCTTCATCATATGATTTATGCTGACGTCTAACTTAGCTTAGGGTTTTGTAAATTGTAAACTTCTGATATATTTATTGTAAATATTTTATGTATCCATGTATTTTACTTTTGTGTGTTGTGTGTAGTTCATGGCACTATTGCAAATCCCTTATGCAAATCCCTATTGCAAATCCCTCCCTGTCCCAAAAGATGTTATCTTTTATATGCCATCTCTATGTAAGCTGGAACGCATATCTTGCTTAATAATTTTGTAGTTGTATTGGTTTAACCCTTTATTCATAAACCTAGTATGACTCATTCTGTTTAGTGTAGGAGATTTTGTAACTATAGCAACCACTTTTGTATTGCTGTGTTTTGACAAAAAACTATTGCAAAATGCTTAGTTTAAACATTTACGTAAGGGTGACAGTTTGTTGCAACGCTCTTAAAAGAAACTCCTCCCCTCAGTCATATTCCCCCTTTGGGATAGAATGTTTTTATGCAACCGGGCACAGTTTGATATCATCACTGCTACCATTTTGCATTCTGACCTAAATTATGTCAATACCAGGCATGCACAGAAGGACATAGACTCAGAGTAATCAGATTAAAACATGTACATGGTGGAATTCTTTGTTTGATCAGTTTATAAAAGGTTTATCATACCCTATCAAACTGATTAAAACTTCAATCTGTTTGGGCCTTTTTATGACAATAAGTTGTTTGCATGGAACATCTCCATTCATATTGGACTTTCAAACCAATTGCAATCAAAATACAATGCTCCATGTAAACACACCTAACGTGCCAGTTCCCAACCTAAGAAAATTCTCTACTCCTTAATAGAATGTCTCTTAAAACCACAAACAGAAACTCTTTAAATTCCAACAGAATACAATACATTATTAAGTATCTTCCTTTTCTCATCTTAAAAATGCATAAAACAACACTTTACTTTCATTACCCATCTTTATGCAAAGCATGCTGGGAACTGAAGTCCATTCCCTTGACTTACTACAACTTAAATATTGTTATAAACAAATGATTGCAGATATTTAAGTTTACACACAATATTATGTTTATGTAATTAATAACAATATTATGTCAGCACAACAATAAAATTTATGTTTGAACTTAAAAGGCTTCATTAAATCAATAAACTAGAATTTTTAACTTGCAATAAATTACATACAATTACATATAACAACAATGCAATAAATTAAGTAATGTTACGGGGGAGGCTCCAGTCTCTTTTGCACCGCACCACCAGAGGAAGCCTTCCCCGGAATACTGAACGGAGTTTCCGGACTACATTTCCCAGAAGACATCTCACACCCACTGATTATTTCCTGTTCATCACCTGTTCATCATTTCCTGCCATCTATTTAAACCGGACATTGTCTTGTTTGCATTGCTTCAATTCTGAGCGGTTTTCCCCTGTATTCTTCTGCCGTGTTTCTGTGTATGATCTGTTTTTTTGGTTTCTTGATTGTTCTCTGCCTGCCACTTTGATTGGATTGTCTATCGTTTTGATTATTGCCGCCTGCCTTGACCTTTGGATTGTGTATTTGGTTTATGATTGCTTGCTGCCTGTCTCGACTTCTGCCTGCACACGATTACAATTTGTCTAGCCTGTGTTAACCCTGTCTACTGTTGTTTACCCTGGCCTGTTGACCATTCTAATAAAGCAGCACATGGATCCAAATACTTCTGACTCATCGTTACAGAAGACTTCGCCACAATCAGATCCAGTGGGCTTCTCACAGCTATCGACTCAGCTAACAGTTCAAGCCTCTCAGCATACTCTCCACCAGCAACAAGTCAGTCGTCTTACATCACTCACTGAGGAATTGGTGAAAGTGTTCCAGGGAGGACGACTAATGTCTCAGGAACCCATCAACCCTGCCGCTGCAGCCTCACTACAACCAGCGGCCAACATTTCCTGAGAAGTTCGATGGTTCACCATCTAAATGCAAAGGTTTCTTATTACAATGTATGCTTATCATGAACCAACAACCTGCTTTATATCCCACAGACTCTAGTCGAATTGCTTTTGTTGGTTCTCTGCTTACCGGCAAAGCTTTAGATTGGGCTACAGCGGTGTGGAGATTAGACAGCTCAGTTTTCTCTACTTTTTTACGAAGTTTTCACAAGGTGTTCGAACACTCACTTACTCACTTTCGTTCAGGGGAGATCAACCGCAGCTGAGTATGCACTTACTTTTCGCACCTTAGCTGCTCAGACAGACTGGGTCGAGGACACACTCAAATGACTTTTTAGAAGATGTCTCAATGTCGAATTACAATCAGAGCTCGTCTGTAGGGATAAAGAATGAAATCTGGGGGAATTAATTGATCTAGCCATTCAGGTCGACAATTTGATACGTTCCCGTCGAACAACTCAAATGCCCACTACTTCAACTAATGTTAATCCTACTCCTGTTGAACCCATACAGCTAGGATTTACACATTTAACTCCAGAGAAGCGCAACCGACGTATCCTGTATCCTTATCTCTACTGTGGCAGTTCTAATCATATTAAATCAACATGTCCGATTCATCCTAACCCGGACCTGCTAATGGTGAGTGCAACTACCACTTCTACTAATAAAACGTCAAACATCACAGTACCTGTTTCTATTGTGCTGGCTGGTCAGACCATAACTACTACAGCGTTATTAGACTATGGGGCCACAGGCAATTTCATGTCTAAGACTTTCGTTCATGAGCATCATGTGCCTTTACCTTCTTCCAATTGTTCCCTAACAGTGGAGGCGTTAGACAGACGTCCTTTAGGAGATGGAGTTACACCATTGACCTGGGACATCAGACGTTGCGTAGGGTCACTCCACTCAGAGGAGATCCAATTTTATGTTATTAACTTTATCACTCATGCCATAATTCTAGGTTTACCTTGGCTAAGGCAAAATAAACTCGTTATTTCTTGGAGAGAGGGGGAAATGCTGCAATGGGGTAACAATTGCCACAACCAATGTTTAATAAAAGCTAATCGAAGCACCCAACATATTGTCCACGAGATTCTATCTGACAATACTAATAATGATATCCCTGCAGAATATGATGATCTGCTAGAGGTATTCAGTAAGAAAGAATCTTCTCGGCTCTCACTGCATCGATCCGTCGTTTGTGCTATAGATCTGATTCCTGGTGCTCTTGAACAGCTTCGCTCTGCCAAATACTTTACCAAACTAGAACTTAGGAGTGCTTATCATTTGGTGTGAATTAAAGGGTGACGAATGGGAAACTGCGTTCTCTACGAATTCAGGGCATTACGAATACTTAGCCAATAGTCCCTCTTTATTCCAGTCATTCATGAATGACATGTTCAGAAATATGTTAGAAACTAGCGTGATAGTTTACATAGACAACATTCTTATCTACTCGAAATCACTCCAAGAACACATTAGTCATTTTAGAGCTGTGTTAAAACGTTTATTAGATTATCAACTTTATGTAAAACAGGAGAAATGTGAGTATCATCTCACCAGCACTTCCTTTTTGGGTTATGTCATTAGCCAAGATGGGGTAGCTATGGACGAGAAGAAGGTAGAATCAGTTTCCAAGTGGCCTCAACCAAGAACCGTGAAAGAATTACAGAGATTTTTGGGCCAATTTTTATAGACGTTTCATTAGAGGCTTAGTACAGTCGCTGCCCCTCTCACATCTTTAACCAGGCTAAGATAGGTTTCACATCCGCACCCATTCTCAAGCACCCCGATCCCGAGCTTCCTTTTGTGGTGGAGGTAGATGCTTCCAACACAGGCGTTGGGGCCATTCTATCTCAGTGACATGGCTCACCTCCCAAGCTTCACCCATGTGCCTTTTTCTCTCGTAAACTTTCTCCTGCTGAACACAATTATGATGTAGGAAATCGTGAACTATTAGCAATGAAATTGGCTCTTGACAAGTGGAGGCACTGGTTAGTGGGCGCTGCTCATCCCTTCATAGTATTAACAGATCATAAAAACCTCAAATACTTGCGTTCCGCTAAAAGGCTTAACCCCAGACAGGCTAGGTGGGCTCTATTCTTCCAATTTACTGTCACCTATAGACCCGGGTCAAAGAATACCAAAGATGACTCCCTCTCTCACCAAGGTGAAATAGAATCTAGAGCTTCTAGCAATGAAGCTATTATCCCTGAAATATTGTTGGTAGCCCATGTACAGTGGGACATTTCCACAGAGATCAATTTAGCCAATAATCAAACGCCACCTCTATCCGCATGTCCACCAAATCTAACTTGCGTACCTGAGCCTTTTCGCAAATGACCTGCTTACTCTAGTCCATGATCTACCCAGTTCTGATCACCAAGGGATTACTGCTACGATAGAGATTTTGAAGAACTGATACTGCTGATACGATCCGTTACATCCAACAATGTACCACATGCCAGAAATCCAAGTTTTTCCCCTGTATTCTTCTGCCGTGTATGATCTGGATTGTTTTTGGTTTCCCGATTTTTCTCTGCCTGCCACTGTAATTGGATTGTCTATCGTTTTGATTATTGCTGCCTGCCTTGACCTTTGAATTGTGTATTTGGTTTATGATTGCTTGCTGCCTGTCTCGACTTCTGCCTGCCCACGATTACGATTTGTCTAGCCTGTGTTAACCCTGTCTACTGTTGTTGACCCCCGCCTGTCAACCATTCTAATAAAGCCACACATGAATCCAAATACTTCTGACTCATCGTTACAAACAGATCCCCTGAATTATTTTTTATAGTGAACATTTCATCCAACCATCCGTTCTCCAAACCTGTTTGGGTTCTCAGAACGTTGACATTCTCTAAATGTCTCCTTAAAATGATCAAAAATGTTTTTTAACATTATATGTCATATATATCAAAATGTTATTCTTAAGTTGTTAGTGGAACATTTTTAAAATGTTACAGACTTAAAAAAGCCTAAATAACATTCTAATGACCCAGCAATAATCTTATTACATCCTCTTGTAGCCAATCCCAGCATCTAAGGCTGTAGACAGAAAACACTCTGGTGTCCATCACAGGGCACAGACCCAGATACACTCACACAGCTAAGGACAATTTTTAGTACTCCAGTTCTACTAATCTGGATGCTATTGGACTGTGGGCAAAACCATAGTAATTCAATGCTAATACAGGAAAAACCTGCAAACTCCACACACACTTAGCTGGGACTCTCCTGCTGTGATGCAACAGGGCTGCCCGCTGAGCCACCGTGCCATGTCAAGCCTTAAGACTTACTGTGTCAGTTTAAGATATTTAAAACACTCTTTACTTATGAAGTCATGTCAGATTACTGGAGTCTTTTAGGAAAAACATCTGAGCAGCAGGAGACAAAAAAAACTCACTCTCATGTTGCTTAAAACTAGTATGACATAAAATAAGATGGTAAGCAAAATATTAGGGATTAACAGCCTTCAAAAATTCTCATACCAGTTTTGAACATTGTGGTCAGTAGAGCAATTGAATTTTTAGTTTTGGGTGTAATATCCCTTTATGCAAAATTATATTTTTGCTAATTTCATTGCAATCTTGTTCTTTAAATATTTCGATATTAGGTTTCTTTTATAACTTTGATTTTCCTTCATGCCGATAGCTGGTCACATGCCTGTGCTGTTTGGAATAACTGATGAAGTTACTATATCAAGCCAGTTTACAATAGTCACAATAAAAATACATCTACAAAATAGAATTCATAAATGCATAGCATTCCCATTTACAAAATCAGATTCATTCATTCAAAATACAATTTAAAAATACAGAAGTGCACAAATATTTGCCAAAAATCTTACACAATTGCTTCACACCTAAATAAACTTCAAATGTTTTCACAAATATATGTGTATATCAATTTCTCAAATTAAATTGCATCAAACATTTGTGAATGTTGTTACATGTATTTATATACTTTTGGGGTGAATTACAAACATTTTTCGGACACCACACAGGTCATACCAGATAACGAGGCTACTCTACAGCACTTAAATTATTGCACTGATTGCCTATTAGTTGTGATCAGACAGCTGTGCCAATGCATTAGAGAAAACAGCTATCATAAATGTAAAGAAACTGGGTTGCTCATCAGATTCAGATTCTAAGAAGCAACCATTCTTTTAAAGATAAATCCAAAAACCTGTAATTTTTTAACTTTAATCTTACAAATAAAAAAACACAGTA
The DNA here is from genome assembly GCA_036877575.1 of Botia almorhae. Classification (NCBI taxonomy): domain Eukaryota; kingdom Metazoa; phylum Chordata; class Actinopteri; order Cypriniformes; family Botiidae; genus Botia; species Botia almorhae. The sequence continues at coordinate 7,165 of JAZGTJ010012737.1, forward strand.
AGCAGACTTGGCAACTCTGGTACTTAATTAATTCCTACTTCAGGGTCTAAGCAAAATTCCGAGGATTTGTCAATGATGTAAGTGTACGTTGATTGGTTAAACACATGCCATATGAAACACCGGCACTTACCATTCTTAAAAAGCTGTGTAAAGAGTTTATACTTACTCTGCGAACATTTTAAAGGTACAATATTTAATTTTTGCTGCTAGGGGTCGCATTTTCAATAATAAAGGCAAAGCTTGATGACACTGTAAAGGTCATCACTGTTGAATGCTGTCTCCACCATCCAGGGATGAAAGAAATCAAGGAATTCTTAAATTATATTCGCAGATAAGGTAATTAACTTTTTTCCTATATGTTTGATCAACAAGGCAACAAGTGATGTGCGACAGTGTACTATTTAAAATTGTGAATTTGGATTTACAAATGCTTGGAAATATTTGTGATAATTTGAGTACACAAGTGAATACAACATATAACGCTGCAGGAGATTTTTTATACTTTAATACAATAATGTTACATATTGTGCCTTTAAAGTGTTACAAGACATGCAATCACTGTGTCCTCCATCTTCTAGGCATTAAATGCTGCACTTTACTATGTATTCTATTGTCCAAGATAAATATTAAACATCAAAAACTATATGTTATTAACAAAGGTCAAAGAGTTTAGTTTTGATATCCAAGCACTGTTTCGTGAAATGCATGGTCTAGCAGCAGTAATACAATCATTAATACATTAACAGCACATCATACCTTTATTACAAAACTGTGCATAAGTCCTGAATATAGTTGAGATCATGCTGATGAATTGTCCATGCCAAGTTTTCACAAATATAACATTTATTTATACTTTCAGTTCAGAAATGTAGTAATCTGAGAAATATTAATAGATTCTTTATTGTTTAGATCGGATTTCATGACAGAACCATCCGTCATTATTGTTTTCCAACAAAGTATACTGAAAGGGAACCTATATCACCCTGCATTGCACGATGGGGAACACTGCCATCTCAGGTTGATCGCCCTCTGCTGTTGATACTGAAATTAACATAAATACGGCTTACTATTTGTTTTAGTTTTGCCTTGAAATTAAATCTATAAATTTTTCATGGTATCCTTTTAAGTGAAGAGAGGCTATTTTATTGCATTGCATTACAATTTGATGTTGTCACTATTGAAACATTATCACAGTGGCACTTGCTACTGCTTTAGCCATCCTAAAGCAGTAGCCATTCCATGGAAAGGAATCAGGGAGTATAGGTCACAAACAGTGTCAACGCTGTTTTTTATGTATGTACATATTTATTTTAAAAAAATGAATTTGAATTGATGAATTCTGTTTTGTATACTATCTCTATTTATTTATTATATTTATTTGACTAATTTAATAATTAATTTAGTCTATAAATATATATGACAACATTTACAAATGTTTGATACAATTGAGTGAGCTATTGGAAAAATATTTGTGTGTGTACTTAATGTGTGTGCATTTTAAATGTACAAATCTGATTTTGTAAATGTGAATGGTTTCGTGTGTTTCGTGCATACAAATTTTGTTTTGTACATGTATTATTATTGAGACTACTCTGGCTTGATATTATTATACCTCTGAACTCACAGAATGATCCCACACAAAGTCCTGCTGCCTGAATTAGTCACACATGTTTGCATATGTACACAAACACGCCCAGCAACAAACACACAGGCAAACATGGCCACACAGACACACATGCAAGCAACACCGGTGGTCCTGTAAGAGCGTCTTAATGCCTTACTCTGTCTGCCTCCTTTATTTTACCAGGGAGGCCCAGACAAAGGCGTATTCTCCATGAATAAACAGGCCGTCATGTTTGGGCATCTCTCCTAAGAAAACAGTGTCTATAGGAGAAAAATCAGCAGGCAGTAACAGACTTCTAGCCAACACTTTGGTTCCATTTTCATGTCAATCAATTTTGCAAAATGTAGAAACTAACTTTCAGAGGCATACTTTTAAAGCAAACCATGTATAGGCTTATCCTTTGAATAAATGATTGTGGAAACGCAAGCAAACACTTTACACACAAGATCTTCCTCATACTGGGAGCAGCGTTAACCAAATGTCACATGTTGTACTGCTGCGCATGTGCGTGTCTTGCTCTGCTGAGAACCATCACTTTCTATTCTCTGTGAGGATAGCCAGAGTTGATCCGATTCTGAGGCCCCCTCCTGCACCAGCCAGGCGTGCATGTGAAGAATGCCCATAGACAAAAACAGACAGAATGAGAAAAAGGAATGGGAATGAAGATCTTCCTAGGTACTGTGTTTCAACATCCTTTTATTGGCCATCTAAAATAGATTGTGTTTGGCTTGAGGTTTATCAGAGCTTAGGCCGCTCTGACATTGAAGCCACTTTTGCTAAAGACTCCAATGAACAGGTTTATGGATGCAGATAGCATTTACCTGACCATCTAGATAAAAAAGCCAGAGTTCTTCATAGCTGTGGCCTTTCTCAGATCTGGAGCATGTTGAATTTCTAGGCCAGGCAGTAAATTATAGGCCAGGCAGCGTTCCCGACAGATTTGCATTTCTGGGCAGATTTTAAGATAAAAAAGCTGGAATGCACAATTCACTGAAGGCTTTGCTATAGAAAATCTACATTACAACCAACTGCTTCCTCAGTTATTATCTGGCAGAGATTAACTCTAGTTATTGGCAGTTTTACATTAAGAGCTTATAGCAACTACAGTACATTTACTTCATTATTGACACAAGACAATACATCAATTAATATAATAAGACAATTGATGGCTATTATCAAATAACAGAATAATTACATGCTTTGAATTAATTAAACACTATCATACATAATAAAATCATTTTGCAGCATATTATTCTGTTTTCTGACATTTGACGTTTCTGATTCACTTGGTTATGTTAATCTTTATTTTGCCAATACTAGTTTGATTCACACGGGTTTTAACAATCTTTCCATGTTCTTTCCTTGCAGATACAGATATTAAACCACATTAATATGTGATAGAAATGGTTCTAAAGCCACCACTCCTACAAATACCTATGACTTTATAAATTACAGAAGGGTGAGCTACTCAAACTTTAAACAAAGTACTGCCACCAAAACTGTGTTGATTTGGGTATTGCAATACTTGCATTTATGGTTACTTGCTATAGGTCATGGATTTATGGTTTTATAATAGATATCTTGAGTCTTAGGTAGGACCGGGAACAACTTCTAAAAAACAAAGATGACTAAGTGTATCTTTTCTATAGTCACACATAATCCAACATCAGCCTCTGAAATGGATTGCATGAGAAAAACGTGAAGAAATATTTTGTCCAATAAAGTACACCTCAAATTCGGTCCCCCTCAATAGCAAATAAACACTACACATTTTAAAATGTTTAAATCAAGAACATTAAAGCAATCTAGACTTTATTTGGTTATAAATTAACAAAAAATATTATTGAGTATATTATTCAATTCAGTTATTTAGCAAGTACATGACAGATCAGTGTTCAACACAATCTCTATGCCCTACCCAGATTCATAACGGTAAATTTATAATAATGATTTATAATTTCAGCTGTAAGGTCCCATTTCACTGGTAATGTCCATCTTTAAACAAAAAAAAGAAGATCCTGTTACTATATTGCATGTTCGGATACTGTAGATGGTGCGTTTGTAGCATGTTCTTACAGCAGTTGTTTAGAATTTAAACTTTTCATCCACATTAAAAAAATAACTCTGCAAGTATACCCTGTAATTTTATATTTCAAACAGAAACGGCAATAAGGACAGACAAACGTTTCAGATGCATTAATTTTTTTTGGAAAAATCTTTTTAATTGCTCCCACTTTGTAGAAATGAATAAGACTCAATTTTTAGGCCTTTCTACATCCTACTACTAAGAAGCAACCTCGGGGCAGGGCCGGTTCTGGTTGCCCTTGGTGACGTTTGTATTGGAGGCCGACCCTATCCTTAGGCTAGGCTACACTCTAAAAATAATTTACACAGTAAGTTATAATCATGTTTTTTCCATTACTTTAAAATGTTAACTTTAGTAAGTTTAATATTATTTTTAATATTACATTTTATTAGAGATTACTTACATGAACACTAACTAAATCATCCAGAACTTTTCTGCAATAATTTGTTCAGTAATTTATTTTCAGTAAGACACTGACCCACTATTTGGGACAGTGAACAGTTTTGCCTATTCCATAGAGTAAAATGCGGGTGAAGTGTCATTTTTCTAGCTGTATATGGATACAATTTCCCCTCGTATTAATGCAATATTGGCTATAGATATGTGGTATCTATTGCGGTTTTAAAACCCCTAAATATGCATTACTTTTCACCCCATACATGCTACCTCTGGGAGCAATTATTAAGAGACATGGAGTTAGTTTCCATTGTTATGCTGATGATACTCAGCTGTACATTTCTTCTAGGCCCAACGAGACTCATAAATTCACCAAACTAACAGAATGCATAGTCGATATCAAAACTTGGATGACTAACAACTTTCTACTATTAAATTTGGATAAAACAGAAGTTTTACTTATTGGACAAAAACCCTCCACACGGAACGACCTAGAACACTGCCTTACTCCTCATGGATGCTCTATAAAGCCTGCTTCATTAGCCAAGAATCTGGGTGTTATTTTTGATAACAATTTGTCCTTTGAATACCACATTTCCAATATTTGTAAAACTGCAATTTTTTCAACCTAAAATATATCAAAACTACGACACATGCTCTCAAAGCCAGACACTGAAAAATTAATTCATGCATTCATGACATCAAGACCTGATTACTGCAATGCCCTACTTGGTGGCTGCCCTGCAAGATTAATTCAAAAACTCCAGATGGTTCAGAATGCAGCAGCCAGAGTTCTCACAAGAACGAACAAGTATGACCATATTTGACCATAAGCCCAGTTTTCGTATAAATGTTAAAATTTTGCTGATTTCCTACAAGGCCCTAAATGATTTAGCTCCTCAATACCTAAGCGAGCTTCTCTCCTATTACGGTCCTTCGCATTTACTGCGATCTGAAAATTTTGGTCAACTGTTATGTACCCAGAATTTCAAAAACAAGTGCTGGTGGTAGATCCTTCTCGTATTTGGCACCCAAACTTTGTAATAGTCTTCCCAGTGTTGTCCGGAAGGCAGATACACTGTCAGTTTAAATCTAGATTAAAGACCCACTCCTATAATCTAGCCTACACATAGTCCTATGGATTTATTACTCAAATCCCTTAAGGGATTATTAGGCTGCATTAATTAGGTAAACCGGAACCAGGGACACTTCCCACAAGAACAGATGTACTGGCTCCACACTAAATCTGCCTGTCTTTTATTCCATTCTTTCATTCTTTCATTTCAGTATTTAATAGACTTCTTTAGTAAACCTACCATTATGAACATGCCTGTTATATACATGCCTACTTTTAGCTCAGTTAGTTTCTATATTTTATTCCATGCTTAGTCACAGCAGTGTGATGTTATGGTTGCAATTAGTAACATTATGCTTCGCCATTTCTGTTGGCACGATTTCTCAATGCCCAACATGTTTTCAAATAAAATTAGAACCATCAGTTTTTCATCAATAAATAACGATCAGTCATTATGATCAAGACAGTTACAAATTGTAGCCTTAACGTGCCAGAGGAGAACTGGCCCTCCCAGTTGAGCCTGACTTCTCCCAAGGTTTTTTCTCCATCTATACATCATTGGACTTTTGGTTTCCTTGCACTGTCACCCTGTTGGCTTGTTTGCTGGGAGGCTGTTGACGTCTAACTAACTTAGTTTTGTATATTGTAAACTTTAATATGTTTATTGTATGTATTTTATGTATGTATGTTTTCTGCTTTTGCATGTTGTGTGTAGTTCATGGTACTATTGCAAATCCCTTATACCCCTGTCCCATAAGATGATATCTTTTATATGCCATCTTCATGTAGCTAGAACGCATATCTTGCTTAATGATTTTGTGGTTTTATCGGTTCAGTCAACCTTTTATTCATAAAAATACTATAAACCTAGTATACCTTATTAGTATTATACATCTCACACATGTTATCTACAAAAATACCATGTCTGACATTTGTTCTGTGTAACATTGTAAAAAGCTATATAAATAAAATTTAATTGACTTATTGTCAATTACATAAACAACATTGAAAATGAAAGAGACAAACAACAAAGCAGAAAGAATAGTTAACTTTTTTATATTTTAATTTTATTTATTCAATAAATGTAACAATGTTTCTGAAAACTAAAAAAAGCAAGGATGCATTCGTTTGGGCACCATCAGGTCAGTTTGCAGAAGAGTTGGATTTTGTTCATCAGGTGCTAAAGATTCAAAAGCCCTAATTTGAGTGTTAATGTAGCTCATTGCATTGGTTTGAATTCAGCTCATGCATTTACTTTATTATTTGTTCTGTAGAAGCACACCTTTCTGCCCCGCTATGGCTTTAGCACACAACCTTTTTAGCTTTTTAATCACCTGTCCAACGTTTTGTATCTTTCAGGAGCTGTGAAGCCAGAATACTGACACTCCACAATGCCCTCTCCCAGGACATTACCGCTGCGACAGCGCCCTAGGCTTAGTTCGTCTCTTTATTTGTTTATTGTCTCTTTATATTATAAAATTGTTTAAATATGTATTTTTTACAGCGGTAATGTTTGCTTGATAAATCTTACTGTCAGGACACACAAAGATCCCAGAATAGTGAGAAGCCATAGCATAAAAATGCTGCGCTCCCACAGAGTTTTCATGTGGGAGTCCCTGTCAAAAAGGGATGAGGTCTGCAGCACCTAAACCTACACTACATGTAAGATCTATATAAGGCCTTTTATGTGGTATCTTAGACACACGCACAGTAAAATAAAAAATGACCAGTTGATTTAATACACCATGATACGTTTTTAAAAACAAAGGTTCTTAAAAGGTTTTTCACAGCGAAACCATAAAAGAAACATTTTTGGTTACCCAAAGAACCATTTAGTCTTTAAATTGATCTAAATGATCAACATTTCTTAATAATCAGTCATAATTACAATAAATAAATTGAATATACAAAAAGCAGACAAAAGCAAATTGCATAGAGCTGCAATCCATAACTTTTGCCTCCTTATAACTCTCTGTTTGATACATACAATTGAAGATTTACTTTACGTACATTGCTTTACATGAGACAAATGAAGACAAAGTGACATCACCCCCAAAATTGGACCTGCACCTCAAATTATAAATCATTATTATAAACTTACCATTGTGATTTGGGGTAAAGTAAGAAAACTGTTTTAAACACCGATATGTTATGTTCTTGCTCAATTACTTTTTACCATAAAAGTATTAAACATTATTTATTATTAAACAAGTATTTAACAGATGCTTTAACAAATGTGTTCCTGCTCGTCTATCAATGTGGCATTATCAAGGGCAAGAACGTGGGTTTCATTTACTTGTTTAAACACATGCTGATGAAATCTATAGCTTTTTTTGACTGTACTAAAATATCTTCTAACCTTGATGTTTACAGGGCACCTTGATCTATGTCAATGAGATGAAGATGATGCAGAGTGCAGTTGTGGGTGAACTGACATTGTGAATCATTGTTGCTTTGGTATTGCCAATTAAGTATTAATCACAATAGGAGATTCTTGGTTACAATCTAGGATGTGGGTTTCTGTTTATCTGCCATATTTTAACAAGCGCAAAATATGTATGTTTCCTAGTCCAATCAGAGTGACATCTGTGATATGAAATCTATAAAACTTCATCAGCCAACAACAACAACACTGCAAGAGTAAAGCTGTTGTAGAAATACCATGGTGGAAACCAACCATCTCGAGTTTGCTAAAGGCTAACTGTGTGTTCCAGAGAACTACTGAATTAATGTGCTTTATACCCAAGGAAGATTGTTTGAAAATTAAAAAAATTATAGTTGCAGAAAACAGAACCTACCTGCACCAAAATCTCTTCCCAATAATGAAGCGTGTAAAGAAGAAAAACCTAGCTAGTCACTAGCATGTGTTGTGTTTTGAATGCTGCTGTGGTTAATACCTATCAGGATTTGTCTTTGTAAAACAGCTTTACCATAAAGTCCATGCTGTAAACCAGCTTCACAAGACTGTGTGAAATCACACTGCGTAAATTCACTTTGGTGTTATAAGCAAATCAGTACGAGGAGGTAGGAATATTGGTGAACTGGGTCAACTGCATCAGTTTTCAATTTGATGTTGGAGGGAAAAGGCATAACAATGATCTATAACACCCTAGTAAAATGACACAGAGTGACTCTGGAAGAAAATCTATAGTTTACAATGGACAACTGTCTTAAATATAAATATAAAAAATAGGCATGTTTTATTAATCAAGTTCAAGCTTGGACATCCTAAACTATCCATGATCTGGAGCGGTTTGTA
>JAZGTJ010012738.1:0-15602 GCA_036877575.1 Botia almorhae
TCTCTGTCTCACAGTTATTGACTCAGGTATGTCTGAGGCAGCTCTGTCTGTCTGTCTCAGTCTCTCTGTCTCACAGTTATTGACTCAGGTATGTCTGAGGCAGAAGTGAGTGAGAGAATGAAGGAGGGAATGCAGATTGAAGATATCCTCCTCATTACATCAGCACCTGTTTCCCTCTGCTGCATCAATTAGACTGAGAGAAGCCCGTCAGATTAGCTCATTTATTTTCATTTTCAACAGGTGAAGTATTTTAAGATGCATTTTGCATACAAAATAACATTTCATGAACGTCCATTGTGAAACATATCTGTGTTTTCCAGTTGTTTCCCAAAGCTTCTGAGATATAGTTTCTCTTGTTTCTTACATGTGATCTGATAAAAAAATCATGAATGTACAGTTGTGAATAGAGCATGACGCTCTGCAGACTCACTGCTATGAAGCCGGTTTCTCCACCTGTGTCTACTGCATGGACTCTAGAGTAATAAAATGTTGAGGTGTTTTGGATGGTTTCCGGGTGTTCTCCTGTGAAGTGCTTCGAAACTTGAAGAAGAAAAGATTCTTATAACAAAAAAACAGACTCTCCTTCAAAGTAGCAGTTTGATAGAAACCAATGACTGTTCGAGAGATGAAAGGGATTTGGGGCATTTTGGAGTCATTATTTTGAGGTACCATATTTTTACCATAAAGTACCTTATAGCACCATGTAGCTTTAGTTCTCTGCAGATTCTCAAGCAGCATTTATATACTGTTGGACGTACACCTTAGATATAAACTGTGAGAATGCTGTTGTTTCTTATTTGTCTACAGTTATTAAACTAGCAGTTTATCTGTAGCACTTGCCACAGGTTACAAAGAGGTTGTTTATTCCTGTCTGAGAAACTCTTTCCTCTTCTGTTTTTCCATTTCTTCACCGTGTCTGTTTCCTGGAGGAATAACAGTGATAATAAGGTACAAACGGACTGAATAATTCATGCTTCTGTAGATTCACGCTTTATGAGTCTAAGGTCTCTGAATTAACATTAGTCACTCTTTAAACAAGACAAAGTGAAGCAGTATCTAGATCAGTCACCTGCATGTGCTTTATGTCCGGTTTCATCCTCTCTTGTCCTGTGGTATTACACTGTGGTTTATGGGATCCTCCAGTGATGGTATTTCAGAAGTACTTCATCTGTACACTATAGGAACTTTTACAGTTTACCCTGTTCACATGAGTATTACTCAGACTCGAACTGCTTCTTTGTCATGTATTTTGTTTTCCGTTTGTCATAATAAATCTGGTTTATTCTGCATTACAGCGCTCTGTATGTTTTCTGATTTGATGCATTCTGTTTTATTTCATCAAACTTTTTAAAATGTAAGAGAAGAGTTATTTTTTTAAAGTAGACCTGCAGAGTTGCTTTAATGTCTGATTCATAATCACATTACCAGTCTGTGATGGGCTGTGATGCTCTGGGAAATGTGATTAATTGTAAGATCATCTCTGATGTTTTCTGTCATGGATCAGAGAGACTTTCAGAGGTCATCTGTAGACTCAGCTGTGGTGATCAAACATCTGTCTTGCACTTTCAGAGTTACTGAAGTTTTGGGGTTGGCTAATCACATAGCGTGTTGTTATAGTTTGTATTTTTAGGTTGTTTGTTGTGCCATAGAATCACTAGAAGTTGGGAGGAGAGAGGAAGATGGATTGGGATCAGGAAAGTTTGCCAGCTGGACTCGAACCTGACTTAATGTGACAGGTGCATGTGTGCTGCTACACCATGACTCCGTTGCTCATTTGTTGTGTATAACTAACATTTCATCTCGAGCTTTATTTTTAATAATCATAACAGTACACTGCAGCTAGCCTGATTATGTTTACACAACAGGTTTTTCCACAGTTAGATTCTAACATGTGTATAACATAACCTTGTGTTTATTTCAGTACAGAGTAATCACAAACACTGTGGTTTTAAAAAGGTAAATAACAAGTGTGCCTTGTAAACTGTTTCTTCAGAAGCGTACAAGCTCTCTGTGCTGTTAGCTGTAACATTAGCTCAGCATGCTGGATTTCGCTACATTGTGGCATATGAGAAAGCTGTCTTGAGACCAGTAATAATGTATTAACATTTTCATACATGTGGGTGGAAGAGAATTCAAAAGAAAAGGAAAGAATTACACCGCTGCCCTCTGAAAGACTCTCAGAGTATCTGAGTACAGTGACCCAAAAACAAGTTCAACAGATATTCCCAAATCTGATGTTAATTAATCATGTTTATTTGTGAATTCAGATTGAGCTTATATCACTCATATTGAGCAACATTTTAAAGGACAGTAAAATGCTTTGTGTGGACGTGGCTGAAGTCATTGCTATGGCAACTGATGTGGATATGACAGATATGGAATCTACTGTCTGAACAAGCAGATGTGGTTGAATCATTTTCAGTACAACAGTGTGAACAGAGTTTGCCTTGAGTTTACCTGTTGATCTGCTTCTGCATAACTTGGCTCATAACATGCGCCCTAAAGTACCTCCTAACTATGACATTTATGATATTTTAGAGAAACTGTGCACTTGTCATTTCAAGAGGAATTTTTGTATTTGAAGCATGTCATTAGTGAATTATTGCTGTTTGTTTTCGAGGGGTTTTATCATTAGGTTGGAGCAGCCCACAGCTCCTTCAAGGCGTTGAGGAGCAATGGTTAGCCCACGCTCTCCTGCTAATGCTCCTCAGGTCCTCCATCATCCTCTGGCTGAGCTCCCAGACTCTCGCCCTCTGTTTCTCTCTCTGTTCTTAAAGGAGTAGTTCACCTAAAGTTAAATGCTGTCATTATTTACTCATCACACGCTGTTCTAATTTGGTGAGCTTTTATTTTGTTTTGTTTTTTATGTGAAAATAATTTCATTCATTGTTGTTATTTTTAGGCAGCTCTTATCACATGAGTATGAGTGTGTAAACATGTTTGTCTTCGGCTGCTCACTGGGGTTTTATTTTGTGAAGATACTTTGAACTAACATGTATTGTGAAATAAGTTGTGATGAGGACAGAGATTCATTTTAATAATCTTGAAAATCCCCAGACAGCTTTGACTGTTTTGGGTGGTTTACATTTACATTTAGGCATTTGGCAGACGCTTTTATCCAAAGCGACTTACATTGCATTATACTACACACTGATCCTTATACATTGAGTATGTGCAATCCCTGGGATCGAACCCATGACTTTGGCGTTAATAACGCCATGCTCTAACCACTCAGCTACAGGAAAGCTGGTTCTGTCTGTATGAGCACACGCTGCTCCTTCATCGTTTCGTATGGCTTTGTCTGTTCACTGATAAATTATATTAGTGATTGTAGTGTTTGTTCATGTTCTCTTTCATTATATATATATAAAATATGATTTTTATCATAAATGTGAGGTTGAATCCACAAGCCTTTTATAAAGAGGAACTGACAGATGAATCTCTCTCTCTCTCTACCCCACCTCACTCATATCTCTTCAGACCTCTGATTTTATCTGCAGTGGAAAATCTGTGAGAGCTGGTGGAACAGCTGCATTTTAAAAAGCTTGACACCCACACACTCTTAAGACCACTACTGAACGAACCTCACTGCTACAGCCTCACTGCCTCACCGCCACAGCCTCACCGCCTCACTGCCACAACCTCACCGCCTCACCACCACAGCCTTACCACCACACTGCCACAGCTTCACCGCCACACTGCCACAGCCTCACCGCCACACTGCCACAGCCTCACCGCCACAGCCTTGACCAAAAGTGACATCATTAGTTTTCATCTAAAAGAATTTCTTTCTTTTAGTTCTCATTAATTCAAGTAGCTGGATGGAGGTCATTAAAATTCTCACACTCTTGCTTTTTGGTCTCATGGAGACAAACATCCATTTTAATGCATGTTGTCATAGTGATGAAGGCAGGGCATGTGTTACACTTAAAGCAACAGCTCAGCTCGTATGCTTGTACACCCGTACGCAAATGTACACACATCACAGTTACTGTATGACAGACTACAACATCTCACCAAACATATTGTGAAGCCTTTTTTGCTTTTTATGTTTTTCTTCAAAGTACATTTGTTTAGTTTATCAAAACAACTGAACGATAATATAGATCCACTTAATGCAAAGTGGACACACAGGTATTCTCACCTCAGACATGCCACTGGTGAGCCAGCGATGCTGTGTGGGGCTGGTCAGGATACTCGTGAGAGTTTTGATGAATAGTGTTTACACTTCTCAAGGAAATGAGCTGTGGACAACTTTGTTTCTGTGTGTTAAACTGGATTAGGAGAAAGTAGTTATCGTACTTCACTCCAGCTTTAATGTAATATAGAGATTACAGGGCTCAATGTAGCTTCTCATTGCACAACAATATCTAAGAGGAGGATTGTGACTGTCACACTGTGAACCATGACGTTTTCCAGTCGCATGTGTGAGTTCACTCCTCTGCTGACTCATTCTGTTCCATTAAAGTCATTTTCAGTGCTTGACCCAAATACCAGGCTGACAGTAGTGGGGCTAAATGTGGTGTCAGAACTCATCAGAACGACACATCAGCAGCCACCAGACTCCTGCTAGAGGATGTCAAGTTGACCAGAAATTAAGTTTCTACAGACAAAATAAAGAATTAAAGATGCTGACCTGAACTAATAGCTTGATCTATAGTCTGTTCTGAGAGAAGGCTGCCCCCTGCTGGTCTATATATGTACTGCTACAACATGGTGTGGGATTGCTTTTGCATCAATTAGAATCTGTTAGGAATGTTTTGTGTGTGTGTGAGAAATGTTAAATAATGTTAGGATGAGGATTTTAATGCTGTGATTTTAATTCTCTATAACGCTGTGTCAGCATGTATTTGCAGAAGCTTCCAGGTTAAAATGAATTATCAAGCAGTGATGCGGTTTTTGCAGCAGTAACTATGTACTTGACTATCTGGTGTATGAATTTTTAAAGGTTAATATAACTTTAAATAGAACACAGATGTTTGTTAACTGAAGTACTCGTATCGTCCTGCTGTATTAAAAGTGTTTAAAATTAAAGCTGGAGAGTCCTCATTATCTGACCGTAATCAGTTTCTCTGTTTTAATTAGACTGGCAGGCCAATTTCCAAAGGGTTTGTCATGATAAAGGTACTGCCTAAGGGTGCAAAAAGCTTTTGGAAACTTGTTCTCTAATGGTCTGCATAATTAAATGGGTATAAATGATATCTAATGGTCTGTGTTTGCTACACTACCTCACGAGGGCAAAATGTAGTTTTTCTTTCATCAGTTAGGGTTTGCGTTTATTTCGCTCTGCAGACAGAACCGCCAACGGTGTCATAGTTTTAATGAAAACGTAATGAGAGTCAATATGGACTTTATTCTCTCTCATTTCTACAAAACATCGTCAATTAAATGCATTTCATTAGAAGCAAATAGCTTGTGAACGAGTGTGTAGTATCGTTTAGGAACATTTCTGTGATCAGTTATGACTCAACTTACTCTGTGTGTTGAACGCTGTGGCGATTGTTTGTCTGTGCTTTTACTGGGAAAAAACTATTAATTTTATATTTTTGTCACAGTTTATTCCTAAATGGATTAAACTAAAAGGAATGGAATGCGATCATTTAATGGGGCTAATGGGATGTCATATAGACTGTGTTGCAGTAAAATGAAAAAGTTACTAGTTTGATGGGGTAACTGTGATGTTTTTTTTGTCTGCACTTTTACACAGATAGAGACACAGATAATGCACCACTAACTTTTCATTGTCTAATCCTGCTTCAGGTTCAGCTGAGTGAGATTGCAGACCCTCCTCCTGATAAAGCATTACAGAAGTTAACATGTTTTCTGAACCTGACACTGTCTGCCATGAGTCAGTCTGAAGGTAAAACAGTTCCAGATCAAAAAGAGTCTCAGATCCACAGAGGACCAGTTGTAGTGCAGGACAATGATGATGTGTAGCACATTGACGGTCTGAACCATGAGGAACATTTTTAGGTGGATTTTGGCATCATAAACAGTTTTGTAAAGTCATGATGATGTTTTGGACCATCTTTAGTGTGTTGAAGAGCAAAGTTTGATCTGAGAGGAGGTCACAAGGGTTTTTTTCTCACTTTTTCTCCCTCCTAGCCGAACATTAACCCCAGCAGATGAGCAAGATAAAGAGCAAGGGGCCACACGGTACATACAGTGCCAAACTCAGGGCAAGGTAACAGTTCTGGAGGTCCCTCTGCGACCTCCAAACTTACCAAGCCCACCAAACAAACTCAGGCAGAGCCTAGTTTTTGGCAGCTAATTGCTAGTCATTTTAAGAGGAAGGAGCTGTTGTCCAGCAACAGATCTGAGGTTTGCATGGAGAGCCAAGCGGCTGTAAGAAATCAAACCAGACTGTGTTGCTATAGAGACCGTAGCTGCCACAGAGGTCACGGTAAGTTGTGCTAAAGGCATACATTTCATTCCACCTCTCAGTCGTGCCCAGAATAAAGGTTGTGCATATTGTGAGAGGAGGCCAGTGTGGTCGCAGCTGTGTGTAGCCTGGGGAGCAGGACAAATTGATAAAATATTAAAGTGATATTGAAGGGCTGGTGTAGGCTGAACCTGCAGGCATTTTAAGAGGTTAAATGATTCACTCTGAGTGCTTTGGCTCTGCTGGAGTGTGTGTGTGTGTGTGCTGTAGCTGTTAATTGGCTCCAAGAGGAGTTTTCTTTTAGTGAAAGTCTGCACTGCAATTAAATTAAGAAGAGAAAGCATCCATCAAATCTCTTTCAATCATTAACACATTCAGAGTAATCAAACAGACGACATGAGTCAGTCAAGATGGATGAATGAGTGACACACAAATAAAGTGTTTACTGTATGAACGTTAGGTTAACTACTCTGGAGTCATCTTACAATAAGAAAACATGTTAGCAGGAAAGATGCTCAAATTCTGTTTGGTTTTTTGCTATTGAAGGTTAAGGTGCTCTCCCTCTCTCTCTCTCTCTCTCTCTGGTATT
Source organism: Botia almorhae (assembly GCA_036877575.1). Taxonomy (NCBI): domain Eukaryota; kingdom Metazoa; phylum Chordata; class Actinopteri; order Cypriniformes; family Botiidae; genus Botia; species Botia almorhae. The sequence continues at coordinate 6,972 of JAZGTJ010012738.1, forward strand.
ACAGAAAGATTGGAATAAGGATTCAGTAGGATCTGGATGCAGAGACTAACAGCATAACTGATAAAGCTTATAGGGTCATACAAGATCAGATGGATAGTGCAGTGGGGGTTTATTTTAGCTGTTATTTGAGACCTGCCCCGTTGAGTCTGGATCACATGCTGTCATTAACCGACATCTGAAGCCAAATGTCTCTCATCTGTTTTGACTGTCAAAGACTCTTCAGCATAACCTTTGTGAAAAATGGTAATATTGAGTGTTGTGAGAGGGTGTGTGTGCTTGTCATGTTCAGATGTGTGTTGTTTTTTAAAGGGCTTCCTAAAAATATCGAGATTTAGCGAGATTTTAACACTTGCTACATGCTTGTATGAAATACTGCATCATGATGTTAGGGTGTTGGGGGTGGTTGCTAGGGTGTTGCAAGTCTAACAACTAAGTTTCTATGATATTCTGGTTCCTGGGTGTGAGTCTTAGGGATTGTTATTCCCGAGCAGAAATCTTATGTCAGTTCCTGTAGAAAAGTAATCCAGTGGTTCTCCTCAACAAGCTGTATGATTTGAGTTCTTCATGTGTGTAGTGTAATTGTGATGTGTAACTTGTCATGTAATACTTACTGGATCATTTAAAGGCAGTGGTGTGTTGACCGTTAGCATGTAGCATGTGTACTAGAACAATAACTGATATCAGATCTGTACTGAACAGCAGATGTAGTGTGTGTTTCTCTCCAGTCTTCTTACATTTTCCACATTTGCTTTCATAGTTTAAAGTAGTTTTGAGTTAGTTTTGAAGTGCAGTGCCATGATAAAATGGATGTTGACTGGATTAGTGGCTTTCTGAACACACACTCCCTCAGAAGACAGCAAATGTGCTGCAAATGTTCTTCAGAAATCAAGTGTACTGTTAGCCTGTGAACATACAGTTTTCATGAGCTGAAAATGATTGTAAGAAGCTTGTGTTGTTTTCTTGTTGTGAACATGAAGGACACCTCAGATTGTGTGTTATTAGTTTACTGTGTGAAGCATTGAAGATGTTCATGTGGGGAATGTGTATGTTGGCCTTTATATAGAATCTTACAGTAGAGACTATATGCTCTTATATATAGTCTTGAGGATGGGCTGTTTTGACTAAGAACTGTAAGCAACACTATGAACCTCTAAGAACACCTTAGCAACCACATAGCAACACCCCAGTGTTGTGGCAGTGAATTAACGAATTATTAATATCTCTGTCTAATTTTAAAGGATTGTTCAGTTTGTCTGTGCAGTTTATCAAGTGAACTAAATGCACTTGTTTTCTAAATCTGTTGTTTTGCAGACTCCTTCGTCAACAGTCAGGAATGGACATTAAGTCGATCAGTACCAGAACTCAAAGTGGTGAGTGATCTTTCCACCTCTGATGTCTTAAAATGATTTTCTTCCCCATAATTCCTGAGGTGTCTAGACATGAGTGTATTCATTGTGCAGGTTTTTCAGCTAATATTTCTCTCCAAATAGCCCCAATCATTAAAAATCTCTATAGTATAAAAATAAACATATATTCACAGTTTTACTAGCGTCACTGTACTCAACACAAGAATGATCCAGCATCATAATTATAATCAACTAATTAAAACAAACACTCTCATCATAATGAGGCAGTGAGATGAAACGTATGCATATGAAAAATGGCACATCCAGTAATCTGTTGAGAAGTTTCTATATGTTCTGTGGTTTCCCTGTACGTGATAAACTGCTGGTCCAGAGCGTTATTATATAGACACATTGTGCGCTGTATCTTCTGATAAACCCAAACAGTGTTCGGTTCATTCCTCTGATGTCTGGGATGAAAGAGCTGATGTTTGACCCGTTTAACAGTCATCAGAATTTGTTCTATTTCAATCTTTGGAGAACAGAGCTGAGGAGCTTCTAATCCTTCTCACAAATGTTGAGGTGAGGGCAGGTGTGATGTTTGTGGGACAGAATTCACTGTTTTAACAGTTGAATGACTAAAGCAACGTTCTGCCCTCCTCTGAAAGCTGATTGGTTTCCAGGAATTCACAGTACAGTATATACGGCATATTGTGTTTGTACATTCAATATTTTATTTTAGTATATTTTAACCCTGGGCCCGTTTTCAGATTTTCAGGGCTATATGTGGGTGAAATTGAATGCTTTTAAAACTGGTGAAATGTGCTACTACTTTTAACTGTCAGCATTATCAAATCAGCCAAAGCATGTAATAAACAAACAAGCAAACAACAGAGGAGGGTGTAAAACTCTATGAATGACTGACTTACTGCAGAATTCTGTGGGCATGTCTTCTGTCAGGCTGGGGCTGTTCGGTACTGGCCAGAATTTGTATATTGGTTCAAAGTGAGTTACTCCTCACTTTCTTCCAGAGAAGCAGCAGCATCTCCGTCCTCATTATGTGAGGAAAGCTGTCCGTCCACAGCTAGTAGAACTGATCATCTGGCTGTGCAGAAACAGACGGTGTGTTACAGACTGACTGACAGAAGCACGTGGCGTCAGGTGTGAGGAAGTTCTCCTCCTAAAGTTCTCTTCATGGCTGAGGGATTGTTTGATTAGAGAGGAAGTCCTGATGCAGATGGAAGATTCTCCATCTGTTGCTGTTGAATAGTTCATAAAGCTGATTTTTCTCTGTCAGGTCAAGTGAATTATTTGAACAGATGAAGAGTGGTCTTCATTCTGTTGTTAGGGTAGATTTAGGACAGGGTTAGAGGCTGCTGTTGGTTCTCTCAAGTTTAAGCAGTGGATTCTGATTATAGTTTGATGATTGCCTCAGACCTTCTCTGATCTTAAATGGTCCAACTTTTGTTCTAAAGTTTTAGAGCAGCTTTATTTATTTTTTTAATTTAGAAAGTTATTTTTTAAGTTATAAAGTTTTTAGTTGTTATCTTAAATAGACTCTTTCTGTCCTGTAAGATTTTCATATGTAAATAAATGTTGTGCTTGACAAACCTTTGCGTGTGCAATCAGTATCAATGGTTCATAAATTGCTGAATAGTGTTTTTTATGATATATGTCCCGTTAGGTTTCTGAACATCCTGATATTAATTTCAATGCTTGCGTCCAGAAGGCACAAACGTAACTTTTGAAGGCAGTATGAAAGCTAATTTGTTTTCACTAGAGGAGAATAGAACTGAGACAAATGGTCGTACAGTTGTCTGAAGTTGAGCAGAGTTGAAAGACGAGACTCAAGTCAATCCCTTCAGGAGAGCAAATCGTGTTTCATACATTCTCTGTCATTTCTTTGTAATAAATCCTGTGGTCTCAAATAAACAGATGCGTAACAGATTCTTTTCCTCAGTTTGCGTAACTAACTTGATTCTCTCCCAGAGCAAAATAACTTTATTTTATAAAGTTAAAATAATGACACCGTCTTCTGTCCAGGGTTCCAGTGTATTGTTCAGAATTTAACTTCTCAATCTCATTTGTTCATCTTAGTTTCTCAGAGAGAGAACAATCTTCTTTGTCTTTAAATTATACACACAAATGTCGTTCTTTGTTGCTAATGTGACCTGACTGCTGTTTCTGTGTGCAGGGCATCGTGGGTAACCTGTCTAGCGGGAAGTCGGCATTAGTGCACAGATATCTGACAGGAACATACGTTCAGGAGGAGTCGCCCGAGGGTAAGCCGACTGCAGCGTGTTTGTCTGGTCATGTCACTCAACAAAACCTGTGGAGCAGATTTTACTGTCCATAAATGTGTATTTTCTCATATAGTCATCTGTGGGTTCAGCATCATTCAGTAAAAGGTTTTAGGTCAACACAGACAAGTGAAAACTTAAAATTTACATACAAGCTTCAGATGCTACAGATAAAATTCCTTAGTGACACTCACCCTTGAATTTGATGACAGTTTATTGTCTTTTATCCTTTTCCTTATAGAAATGTTTCCAGCTTAGTGAAAATTCAGTTAGCGTTCACTACACATCCTTCAGTTTGTAAAAACACACACACAAAGTACAATCACAAAACTAGTTATAAAATTACCACACTAACCTTGTCTGTGATAGATCAATTTTTTTAACTGCTGTTATTCTCATAAAGTTGATAAACAAAGTGACTTTTGTACAGCCCAAGAAAACTCATTTGTGCATGAAATAATCGACTCCAGTGCTTTAACAAAAATCACAAGCAGCACATTTCAGCCATTAAACCTTTGCTCACTCTTGCACCCCAGACTGTAAGTTCTGCACCAGACTGCAAACAGGACGAGACTAAATCATTTCCTGTGGTTGTCAACAGATTCAGTCAGTATATTTAACTGACATTAAAACCAGAACATTCCTTGAATACAGAGATGTTGTGAGTTGACAGTACAAACTGCTGACAGGTTGAGTGTTCTGGTCCAGTGGGAAACAGCGATTAATGCAGTTGTGATTCACACTGAGTAAAGTGTTCACAGACACTCTCAGCTGTATTAAGCAGCGCGGGATTGAAAATTACCCAATTTCTCCTTCTAAATGTATTATCTGTCATTCAGTGCCTGCACACTCAGAGCTCTGCGTTTCCATGCCGATGTTCCGCCTCTCTGATAGCTCAGGTGTTGCCATGGCAACCGGAGGGTCAGGCAGCCTGGCCTGCCACCGACAGAGCGTGTCATCAATCTAGCATGTTTACTTTTGAGTGACGGGAGAGAGATTAGAAGTTAACAGCCCTTGGAATCAGCTACACTTCAGAAAACTCTAAATCAGACATTAGAATCACTGAAGACAAACCAAGACTGAATTTCTAAAGACTCACAGCATTGTGAAAGCCTGGTTTAGCCCTGCTGATGACACTCAGACTGTTTCTCAGTCTAATTTCATTCCACCAGTGCAGCAGAAACCTAGAGCTGCAGATTCTGCAGCAGAAACTCAGAGCTGCAGGTTCTGCAGCAGTGTGAATGAACAGGGAACTGCAGAATCTTCAGTCCTGTAATGACACCTTGTGGCAACAGTTGGTACACATGAGTTCACACTTTTATTCTGTGTGCTACCTGCTGTATTCATACATCGTCTTTACATTTTCAGTGAGAGCCCAGAAACGTTCCTGCTCCCTCTTCTCCAGCAGCTGTGTGACAACACTAACAAACTTGTGTTCAAACATGTGTTCAGAGGAACCTTAAATCTCACTGCTGCTGTCAGAATGGCAGATTTTACACAAGACTTTGATTGACTCATTTTATGTTTTCGTTGGCTAATATTTTTTTGTTGCTTAGCATGTGTCCATGTGCTGTATAAAGCAGCAGGAGAAGATGGGCATACATCACACTCTTCCTCTACCCACAATCCCCTGCTTCTCCATAACGCTTCACAGCTGCCAGAACACAACATGAGAACTGTTGAAGTGATCCAGAGGTTCCTCAGGGCTGTCACCTCGTCCTCTGCCGGAATCAGTGCCCGTCTAAGCCTGTAAATGATCTTCAGAGAGGAAGATGATGGTGTTGTTGATGTTTTCTGTGCTCTCACAGGTGGGCGGTTTAAAAAGGAGATAGTGGTGGATGGACAGAGTTATCTTCTGCTGATCAGAGATGAAGGTGGACCACCAGAACTGCAGGTAAGCCCTGTATGTGTGTAGGTAAAGCCCCAGATTACTGTATGAATCCAAAAGAATTGTTACTGAGTGAATCAAAGGATTCTTCAGGTCTGGAATATGTGTGTTTGTTGAGACAGTAAATGAGTGAGTGGGGGAGCTTTAGTTTTTAGGTGAGCTGTCTCTTTAAGAATACATATGTGGTCTGTACATATAAGGACATGCAGGTGTGGTTTATGTAAATGAATACTGAAGCTGCATGTACAGTTCTAGTAATTCTCTTGCTCGGTTAGCAGCTTTAGTGTGGCATGCTGACACTGCACAACAGTAACTGATGATATCGAAGAAAGTGAGAATTACAGTCCAGATAGCTGCTACAATATTTCATACATGTGCAGCTTTATGAACACCCTCCCGGACTCGTTTCAGCGTGTCACTGCAGTTCAGTGTATAGTGTGATGGCTCTGTGGCAGCTCTCAGAGATGAGATGAGCTCTCACTTCCTGTGTTGTGTGCACTGAACTTTCCTGCAGCGCAGCCCCCTGTGGAGTAGTTCTGATTATTATTCACTGTTTTTTCTGCTAATTGATTAGAAAGAAGAATTTGTAGTACAGTCCTTCAGATTTCATGCAGACGTGAACGAGTGTGTTAATGAAACTGTCTGTGATTAGAGATTCTGCTTCATCTGTGAACAACACAAATGTGATAAGTGACTCAAATAGCTTCAGACCACTAAGAACACATTTACCTGTATACAGCACAAAAACATAACTAGCTTCTCAGAGGAGAATATTCTTTCAAATAGAAATAAAAATAGACACGAGTGACATGCAGGTAAATTGTAGATCTGTGAATATAAAAGGCTTATAATAATAAAACAATTAAAACTCACAGCAATAAAATATTAAATAATGTTAAGGGGTCTCACCTGTCGTCTTCTGTTGAAAGACATTAAAATAAGTGATTAACTCGATAAGACACAACACTGATTTTAGACATTAAGACATTGACAGTGTTTGCAGTAAAAGAGACCATCTCAAAAACAGGCTTTAACATGTAGAAATCTATGAACCGTAGCAAAGGCAGTTGATGAGTTAGTTTGACATTTCTCATACTCATCATTGCCACTGTTTTGGTGCAACATACATTGACATTTAGACATTTAGAGGTAGCAAAAACATCTGCCGTACACAGTTACACTTACACCAAGATTCCAGCATTTCATTGCTTGATAGAGACGATACCTTTAGAGAGAGAGGAGAAAGATTAGTAGGTGTTTTTGTTCAATATAATTCTCGTGTATACTGGTGTCAGGTATTCAGGAAAGAGGTTTTGAGCTGTTTCTTGAATGTAGTGAGGGATGCAGCAGACCCAACAGAGTTTAGAAGATCAATCCACCAGCGAGGAATGATGAAGATGAACCTGCGAGCAGGTGATTGTGTGAATTTAGAAGAGGGTAATACAAAGTGATGTTCATTTGCTGACTGTAGGGATCTGGAAGGGCTGTAGATGTGTATGAGTTTGTTAAGGTAAGTTGGTGCAGAGCCAGTGATGGTTTTGTGTGCGAGGATTAAAGATTTAAATTTGATGTGTGCAGCAACTGGTAACCAGTGAAGAGAAATGAGGAGAGGTGTGACATGGGCTCTTGTAGGCTCTTTGAAGACCAGTTGAGCTGCTGCGTATGATATCATTATACATCATATCATTATACATTATAAATGGCAATAGAAATCAATTTCAAAACATAAAATGCTACGGCAAGCATCAGTAGATTTAGTCATTTAAAATGGTGGTGTGCTTGTTTTCAGTTTGCTGCCTGGGTGGACGCAGTGGTGTTTGTCTTCAGCCTGGAGGACGAGATCAGCTTCCAGATGGTTTATAACTACTTCCTGCGTCTTTCCAGCTACAGGAACACAGCGGAGGTTCCCATGGTGCTGGTGGGGACGCAGGGTGAGTCATCAGACACTCTATTATCTGTCTACAGTAGAACACAGCTCATCTTTATTAAAAATCCTGCGCTTCATCATAGTCCAGAAAACTCACTGAGGCGCCTCAACTGCTGAAAGACTAAAGTTTGTGTGATCTTGTGTGGATGTTAGATCTTGTGTGATCTTGTGTGGATGTTAGATATTGTGTGGATGTTAGATCTTGTGTGATCTTGTGTGATCTTGTGTGGATGTTAGATCTTGTGTGATCTTGTGTGGATGTTAGATCTTGTGTGATCTTGTGTGGATGTTAGATCTTGTGTGAATGTTAGATCTTGTGTGATCTTGTGTGGATGTTAGATCTTGTGTGATCTTGTGTGATCTTGTGTGGATGTTAGATCTTGTGTGATCTTGTGTGGATGTTAGATCTTGTGTGGATGTTAGATCTTGTATGATCTTGTCTGGATGTTAGATCTTGTGTGATCTTGTGTGGATGTTAGATCTTGTGTGATCTTGTGTGTATGTTAGATCTTGTGTGATCTTGTGTGGATGTTAGATATTGTTTGATCTTGTGTGGATGTTAGAGCTTGTGTGATCTTGTGTGATCTTGTGTGATCTTGTGTGATCTTGTGTGGATGTTAGATCTTGTGTGGATGTTAGAGCTTGTGTGATCTTGTGTGATCTTGTGTAATCTTGTGTAATCTTGTGTGATCTTGTGTGGATGTTAGATCTTGTGTGATCTTGTGTGATCTTGTGTGGATGTTAGATCTTGTGTGATCTTGTGTGAATGTTAGATCTTGTTTGATCTTGTGTGGATGTTAGATCTTGTTTGATCTTGTGTGGATGTTAGATCTTGTGTGATCTTGTGTGATCTTGTGTAATCTTGTGTGATCTTGTGTGATCTTGTGTGATCTTGTGTAATCTTGTGTGATCTTGTGTGGATGTTAGATCTTGTGTGATCTTGTGTGATCTTGTGTGTATGTTAGATCTTGTATGATCTTGTCTGGATGTTAGATCTTGTGTGATCTTGTGTGATCTTGTGTGTATGTTAGATCTTGTGTGATCTTGTGTGGATGTTAGATCTTGTGTGATCTTGTGTGTATGTTAGATCTTGTGTGATCTTGTGTGGATGTTAGATATTGTGTGATCTTGTGTGGATGTTAGAGCTTGTGTGATCTTGTGTGATCTTGTGTG
>JAZGTJ010012739.1:0-15600 GCA_036877575.1 Botia almorhae
AGAATGACATTGTTTTCTTAACAGCTGGAATGGACGTCATCCGAAGACAATCTGAATAAATGTAAAATGGCCTCAAAGACGGTATGTGTTGTCAACAACATCCTGAAACTCTGATTGTTTGGATGAAGACATTTGTTGCTTGATATTTACCTGCTTCAAATACTTATTTAGCGTTTTGTTTCTCATGGACTTCACAGGACTGTGGAAACTTCATTCGGATTTTGCAGTTTTTCAACTCTACACACCTCTACATCTGTGGGACAAACGCGTACGGACCACAGGGCCTCGTAGTTGTAAGTAAATATAAATTACAAATATTGATCATTGTCTATCTTAAATGATATTCCTTTACATGCACCAGACACTTATACCTTACACCACACACTTTAATTAATGACATAATCTTAATATAGGAAATAGAATGAATTGTGCAGTGCCATCTACAGGTCATGATGAAAATGACAATTAAATGAAGGATCCGATTTCATCATCTGTGTTGCTGTATGTGTAGACTACAGACTCTATACCCTGAAGACTCTATATACCAAAGACTATATACCGAAGACTCTATACCCTGAAGACTCTATACCCTGAAGACTCTATACCCTGACTCTTCATACCATTTCTGTTTTAGCCGGCAGGTTCTCTGACTGCTAAAGGAGACACGAAAGAGGCCAAACACTGCTGTCCTTATAGCTCCAGCCAGAGAAACACAGCTGTTATTGTTGGTGAGGACCATCTCACACATTTACATGAATGCATTTGGCAGACACTTCTGTCTAATCCCTGAACTCGAACCCATGACCCTGACGTGCTGCCAAGCACCATACTCTACCAGTTCAACTGCAAGAACCCTGGATATGCTAGTGGGTTTAACTTGTGCTAATCTCACATGCTGTGCACATCTTTAATCTGTGTTTACAGATGAAGAGCTGTACACAGCCACTAAAGTCGGCTATTTTGGGGAAAGCGTCATTTCTCGCTGTCTTGGCAAAGGAACCCGAAACAACTTGGTTCTTGACAGTGAACCAAAACTGTTAAATGGTTCGTATGTGTTCTGTTTTTTATCCTGTACGATTTGGGTCCTGGAACACAAGGGGAGAGACTTTGATGATTATAAAGTCGCTCGGACTGAGTCATCTCCTGCTGTGTTCCGCATATATCCATTATGTTCTATGGGTTTGAAATGTCATGAGAGAATTATGAGAGAATTTGAGTTTTTACTGTAAACTGTTTCTTTAAGAGTGGAATATTCAGGCTTTCGTGGGAAATGTCTTGTGTTTCCTTCAGGTCCTGTATTCATAAGTTCCGCGCACATCGCCAGTGAAGGAAAGGTGCTGCTGTTCTTTACTGAGGCTGGAGATTTGATGGGGGACTCATTCGTGAACTCCTTCACTGTGTCTCGTGTGGCACAAGTCTGCACGGTGAGATGATCAGAATGACTCTTCACTTTTCACAGACTGTGAGCATGCAGGCAGATCCTGTCACGTTTTAACAGTCTTATCGAAACGTCTGAAACTGTTATTCACATCAGGATGATAATGGAGGAAACCGGGTTCTGCAGAAGCGTTGGACGTCTTTCGCGAAGTCTCAGCTGGTTTGCCAACAAGGAAAAGAACTTCAGTTCAACGTCCTGCAGGATATCGTCATCCTGTCAGACAGTGACTCACCTGACAACACTCTGTTCTACGGAGTTTTTACCCCCCAATGGTTTGAGTCAAAGCTTCTGTCATCACACATAAATTGATTACTTTGAAAGATCATGTGCCAGGACACACCGAATGAAGAGAGTATCTCTCTCTCTCTCTCTCTCTCTCTCTCCCTCAGGTCAGTTTCCTCTGGTCTGTCAGCCGTATGTGCTTTTAGTCTAACAGATATTAAAGCAGCTTTTTCAGGGGATTACAAAACATTTAACAGAAATGGAAACTACTGGTCGCGCCAGCCAAACGCAGACGGCAAACTAGGAACGGTAACATGAGAGCAATGCTTTAAATATGCAGAGGAAAACAACCCACGAATATCTCACTTGCAGTATACACTCTTAAAAATGTTCTTAAAAGAACCTTTTCATTACAAAATTTGTTTTGTGACACAGAAAGGTTCTATGGATGTTAATGGTTCTTTATGGAACCATACAGCCAATAATGGTTCTTCTAAGGCATGGTGAAGGTTTCTAAGAGTGACTACACACATTAAGATAGGATGAATTATTTGAACACCCATGAAACGACACACAGCAGCGTTAACCACAGTAATCTCCTCTCCTCACAGTGTGGATTATATAATGACAGTGACAGCGTCTTAAACACGGTCAAAAAGACCTTCCTCACGCAGCGACCAGTGCGTCCTGTGGGGGAAAAATTACTGTTGTCCTCCACTGAGAATGTTTACAGTCGTGTAGCTGCTCAAAGAACAGTAGCTGCTGATGGACAGAGTTACACCGTACTCTTCCTGCTCACGGGTAACCACGGCAACAGCTGATTTTAAATCTCATCTTTTGTGTGTTTGTTACATGTTGTGTTAATACTCAGTTGTTTCTGTGTTTCTCAGAGTCTGGTTTTCTTCATAAAGTCGTCCTGCTATCTGAAGGTCCTCATATTATCGAGGAGATCCAGATTTTTGAGCAGCCACAAACTGTGAAGAACCTTCTTCTCTCCACCAGCAAGGTTTTCAAGTTTATTTCTCTCTGTTTATTTGTTTCTTCTCTCCTGAATTATCTGAAGTATTTCAACATCTCACAGTCTTCACTCACTATCCTGGATGGAATGTTTTAAAAACGTTACAGACTTAAAGTTTGAATAATGTTCTTATAAGCAAACTTAAGCAACATTAATACAACGTCTAAAAACTGGACATTCCTATAACTTTCAAAATAGAAATTTTAATGGTTTTACTTATTGGAAACATTAGGGAATGTTTTTACAACCTAAAGCTGTTAGCTTGGTATTTAGTGCTGCTTTAGAGTTCTGCCAGAACGAGGGATCTTAGACTGGAACATCATCAAGCTGCCTGACTATTTGGAACCGGCTATGCATTGGCAGTGCACAATTAAATGCTGCTTATGTAGGGAGCTCACTAGATTTTGGAGCGGAGCCAGAATGCATCAGGTTTCATTCATTGCCATTCACTGGCTTTTTGTGAATTCCTGCAGGCTGTGCTGTTCGTTGGCTCCTCTGAGGGCGTCTTCAGAGTGTCTGTGTCCAGCTGCTCAGTCTATCCAAACTGTGCTGAGTGTGTGCTGGCCCGTGACCCGTTCTGTGGCTGGGACTCAGACACCAGATCATGTACTGCTGTATCCAGCATGAGCTCTAACCTGTGAGTTCAGTTCTGTACCAGTATCTGATTTAACTGTCTGATCTAATGAGTTAATCTGAATATAGAAATGGTCAGATATATTATTTGTGAACTTAACGCTGCTCATATTTTTGTGCCTGAAACGCAGACGACAGGATGTGGAAAATGGAAACGTCAGAGAACAGTGTGCAGAGGTTAAAAATACAGCTTCACTTCCCGCCTCAGGTGAAGATGTTTGCTGTGCTACCCATAAACTCCCTCACATTTCATTTCAGCTTACATTTGTGTCTTTTCAAGATTTCAGGGATGATCCACCCAAAAATGAAAATTGTTCCATCATTTATCATTTCAAACCTGTATGACTTTTCTTCTGTGGAACACAAAAGAAGATATTTTGATAAATGTCAATGAGAGTCACTGTTGATTAGTCACCAACATACTTCAGAATATCTTCTGTTGTGTTCCTCAGAAGCAAAAAAGTCATACAGGGTGAGTAAATAACGGGGGAATGTTCATTTTTGGGTGAACGATCCCTTTCTGTGACCATAGGAAGCCTGGATCTTATAAAACTGTATGACAGTAATTCATATTTCTCATGTGTTGTAATTACATTCAGTTGTTCATGTTTAACTCTGTGAGAAGTTTAACATCATCATTAAACTTCCTGCATGTGTTTTTCTTCAGTGACACGCACAGCACAGTTAAACGAGTTTGTGGTTTTACCGTGCAAGTCCAGATCCAGACTGGCTGAGGTCACTTGGAGGTTTTTAAACAACAGTGTTGTGTCTCAGTTTCCGTACCTGCGTCGGTCCGATGGCAGCTTGACCTTTCCCGTCACTCCGGATACTGCGAGCACCTACCGCTGCGTCTCAGAGGAGCTGGGCTTCAGACAAACCCTCGCTGTCTTCTCTGTTTCACTCCCTGTTTCCCCTCGTTCATTTTCCTACCCATCACACCATCATCCCGATGTCGCCCGGGACTCGAGCAAGGATCCTGAAACGGAGCCCTTCCCTGTGTCTGACGAACCCGAAGCCACGAAAGCAAAAATAATAAATGCCTTTATCACGCCAGCAGACAGCAGTGCTAAAACACAAGCCAGGACTAAATCCACAAGCTCTGCTGAAGAAGCTGTTTGCACCTCACAGAAGAGCTACTTCTCTGAAATGCTGTTTTTTTGCCTGCTGTTTGTCATGTGTGTCTGTGTATTCGCTGCTTTTGTCATCTTCTGGAGGCACAACATGAGGTGTAACAAAACCGCCCCTCGAAACTCCCCTAAAGACCCCGAGACCGACAATATCTGGCAAACAGAACTGGAGGAAAATCCTAAAAGTTGAGCCGTTAAACCAGCAGCTGCTATGCTGAGGTGTCATGAAAGGGCTGATTATTGAGGTAGCCCCGCAATTTTAGGTTGGAAGAACGTTTCCCTAACGTTTCCATTAAGTTGCTAAAAACTTACAAAATGTTATTTTAAAAGTTCTAGGAATAGTCAAAACATCCATTTTCTTAGACGTTGTATAAACGTTATTGCTTGGTTATAAGAACATGCATTTTTTAATTGAGTACATTTTTAAAATGTTCCAAAAACAACTTGTTTTGTATGTATTTATAATGTTAAAGAAAGTTTCACTAAAGTTACTGCAAGAACGTTTTTGATACCGTTTAGAAAACGTCTGGGATTAAGCCCCATAATACCTGCGGTTAAAACAGCAACATTTCCACTTTGATTCCGAGATTTTATTGTTTATTTGTTGTTATTTATAATCATATAAGTTTAATTATATTAAGTGGTTTGTCATTCAGACTTTAAAGACGTTGTCTGTGATTTTTTTTGTCCTTTCGGCTCTATAAAATTCAGAGAAACCACAATAAAGAAACAATCATGAATCATCTGTTAATTTCACCAAACATTAGTGCATTTAAAATTAAACTACTGTGGACTGGAACTGGACTGGAACAGTGTGTAAACGGGGAGTTTCCATGTCTCGGTTGTCATATTCCTGTGAGAAATTACATGTTCAATGACCTCTACAGTCAATGAAGTGATGGTAGTGATTAAACTTACATTACATTATCCCACTGGAGGAAAACACAGACTCCAGACCTGGAAGCAAGCTCAGCAGAACTGGAAAAGCCCAAACAGACACCCTCAGCCATGATGTTTCTGAAGAACATGTGGCACGGGGGGTGAGTTTAGTGTGTGTGTGTTCAGGAGGGGGTAATGATGTCACTCTGTACCATCACACTGTTGATGAACACCCTGCATGAAGTTTAAAGTCTTACTGTGAGTCACAAACATTCATATAATGTATAATTTACTTTAGTCATTATTGAATAATGATTATTTGTTTGCTATGTGTTTTTTCAATATCTATATCTGAATTATTTATAGGCGGCTGTTCGACTCGTGTATTTATTTATCATGTTCTGACCTGTGTTACGACAGGATTGTGAGGGTCCATGTGAAGCTGTGTCAGACAGAACATGAGGATGTGAACTGCATAGCTGTGCACTGAAAGTTCATTAACACTGTGGAACCATTTTACCTGCAGATTACATAAACACAAAGACGAGGTTCACATGTGAGATGGTGCAGGTTATTTCATTCATTTCTGACTAACAAACTGATATTCTTCCTTACGTACAACTCAAACAAACCTGAGTGTTTATCCCTGCAGACGGCTGTCACTCACGCCTGGTTTCAGATGTAAAATAGATTCAGACTGATTTTGTCAGCCAGATTAATTAAAGTAGCTCAGATGGTAATCTTCTAGGGCGCACACACTTCCACACTCCACAGAAACCAGTTTATCTTCAGAGTGAGAAATGAAAACAGATGTTTGGTGAATGCACCAGCCTGCACGTTCTCTCAGAACAGTCTTGACTCGTGTGTACATAATTCATACCTGGGGTTAAAAATACCCCGCGCTGGCGGCAGGGCTGTGTTCTGAAATAAAGGTCCGGGGGTCGAGAGTTTTTCATGGGACTCAATCAGAGCTAACCTGGATTTCTCCTTGTTTACCCAAATAACAATTTCAGATTGTGAGAATGTTTCCCTAACGTTTCCATTAAGTAACAAAAACGTTAAAAAGGTGGTTTTGAACGTTCTAGAAACGTTACGTTGAAAACATCCAGTTTAGACGTTTTATTACCGTCATTGCTTGGTTATGAGAAAGTTATTCAAACATTATTTTTAATTCTGTAACGTTTTCAAAACGTTCCACTAACTACTTAAGGATAACGTTTTTGATGTACCATATATATAACGTTAAAGAATTGTTCTGCTAACGTTTCTGCAAGTGCTTCTGGATCACTTAGGGAGAACTTTTGGAGAACGTTAGCTAACGTTCTGAGAACGTTGCCTGTTGGCTGGGTAGCCGCCTCCCCTCATGACATCAGCACTGCGGAGAGCAGCCGCACACTCTGCTGCAGAACGCCAGTGCGCAAAGGTAAGCGAGCGCTCCTCTACACGTGTGTTAATACATTAACAGTGTGCATGTAAAACAATCACGCATATTTCGTTGCAGAACGCGTAATGAATGCATGTCTTCATATACACGCCAGATGTGCATGTTTTGATGTGTACTGCTGTGACTGTCTGCAGCGTGTTATTGATGAGCGATTGGTGATCTGTCAGGATGTCGCTGTACGCGTCTCAGATTAAAGCTTTCAACAGCTCAGAGCCCAAAACGCTCGGCGTGAGTTTCACACCAGCAAACACACAAATGTATCGATTACTGTCGCTTTATTAGAAATGATATCGCATCGATCTGTCTGTATCATTACACAGCGTTAGATTTGGAGCAGATTGTTTACATGTTGTTAAAGATCGCATATTAGATGTTAGTTATTGATGGCATTAGAAAATACATTTATTGTGTTTTTTAAATAAGGCTTTAGTGGTTACAACATGAAATCACGTAGTATATTTATTAAATGATAACTGGCTGACATCCAGGGACACACCCATAGCTAAGACACACAGACACACACACAAATACACACACATAGTCCAAGAGGTATCTGTTATATTTTGTAAAAGTCTTATTTATCAGTCGTATTGTATAATCGAGTACAAGATTATTATTAAATATCAAATTATCTTAAGTAAGAAAGTTAGTGTTCCAGTAAATCAAACGGATGTGACTTTAAGATAGCATACAAACACTATTGTGGATATATTGTGGATTATTGTGGTTTGTTTATATGGGTGATTTTTCTGTAACGTGATCTAGGCTGTTCAGATTGTGATCGGAGTTCTGACTGTCATTTTGAGCACAATTGTGTACAAGCTGCATTATCACATCCAGCGGGAAATCATTATATTCATCATCAACGGTGCTCAGGTACAAACACACACATTAACACTCGGATCAGATCAGTCAGTGTGTTCAGATTTAGAGGTTTTTGAATGTTGTGACGCTGTTCTCTACAGATCGTCATCACCGGCATTGTTCTGGTGCACACCGGGAGGAAGACATCGAGATGTTTGGTACGTTCATAATAAATACACAACAGACGTCAAACATTTGCGTGTGCATCCCAGCGGATGTTTTAGGTTGTAAGAACGTTTCCATAACGTTTCCATTAAGTAACAGAAATGTTAGTAATATTATTTTGAAAGTTCTGGAAATGTCCATTTTTTTGACATTGTATTAACAGTATTGCTTACTAAAAAAAGAATGTTATTCAAACATTTTTTAATTCTGTAATGTTTTTAAAACGTTCCACTAACTACTCAAGAATAATTTTATGATATATAATATGTAACATTAAAAATGTTCTATTAATGTTACTGCAAGACCTGCAAGACCTGTTACTGGAGATAACTTTTAGAGAATGTTAGCCAACGTTCTGAGAATGTTCCCTTTTAGTTTGGCCGTGGTGTATTTTTATATGCAGTTAGGACTAAACTCAGATCAAATCTGTGTCGTTTTATCCTTGTTTTTCTGTACGAGATTATTTTCTCTCATCCTGTATTAAAAACAGGCGCAGTAAATGCGACAGTGTTCTCCTGCAGTCAGACTTTTAATGACAACAGCATGAAGTCCGTTTCTCTTTGCATTTTTATTTTAGCCAACAGCCTGTTTACTGTAGACAGGAAGAGAGACTGTTTGAACAACGTCAATGTTAAGCGATTGACCACAGCATGTGTTGTTTTTTATGTGTCATTTGTAACCCCAGATCAGTGGATTATAGAGCGGTCAATATTTTCTCTTTCATTTTATATCATTTAAACATTCTCCCCTTACACAGTTCGTACTGTATTTCAGATGTGTAAAATGACTTTGTGTTTGTCCACGTTTGTCCACGAGGGCATGAGATTTGTTTGTTATGTGTTGTTGAAACAGATTTGATTTGTCGCAGGTGCTGACGACCATCGTTCTGCAGTTACTAACAGCAGCATTTGATATTGTTGGATTCGGGCTCATGGCCAGACACATTCCATTCAGAGGAGAGTCATACTACTACAGAGACACGGAGGTAAACAAACACAGACGGCACATCTCATTCCACAAACCTGAGCATAACTCTGAACTCTGTGTTGTTAAACAAACGGGAAAATGTTATACTTCAATCAGCTTGTATTTTATGATTCCCCGACCGTTTACATTTAGTCATTTAGCTGACGCTTTTATCCAAAGCGACTTACAACCGACCGGTTTGTTTTCTTATTGTCCAAAAATGATTTTCATTATGTTGCTGACGTCTGTTTAGTAGCGTTTAGTTCTTTCTGTGTTGTAAATGGCGCAGAAGGTGTAAAAAGTAGACATTAGGAGGCAGGCAGGACTGAAGGTCTGTCTCAGTGGCAGACAGCGGGCTGTGGTGCGAGTGTGTATCTGTAGAAAGAGACATGTGACCTCAGGATCTGTCCTGCTTGTTTCAGTGGTGTTGTGACCCACTTCACTCTGTCTGGGCTTGCTGTGGAGAAGGAGAGCGAGGTGGACAGAAAGAGGTGAGTCACACTGCAAGCAGAAAGAATATCACACACACATCGTGTGACTCAGAGCAGCCTTTTAAACAAACAAACAAAAATGTGAAAACCAAAATTCAATCTGAATCTTAAACCTGGTCTGAGACCTGTTCAAACAGCTTTAATGTACACTTCTCAGTGTTTTAGGAACGAACTTCCTGTCATTTATATTTTTGGAATAACTTTGCTGTATAGTTTGTGCAGGAATTAAAATGGATTTGTATTGAAGTATAACATTTTCCATTTTCCCTCTAGAATTATATCACACCATAGTTTTGTGTCTGTTATATACACATTTATGAATTCATCAATTCTTTAGAAAACACAGTTTCCTGCAGGTAACAGAATGTGTTCTCTGTGGGTGATGTGGAATAATAAACACAGTAGCTACAGAAGCTGAACGTGGATTTTGTGTCACGTCTGTTACTGTATGATGTATATTTTAGCGTAACTGAAATTGTCTAGAATCTGGAATATAGATGATTGTAATGATTGTATTTTGTCTGGCTTGTTTTACAGTTCTTGGTGAATGGAGTCTTGGGGACAATGATTGGTTTCCTGGTGCTCGCGTGCATCATTGGTTTGGTTGTGTCTCTCTTTGGAGTTTACGCTCTTTCTGTTAGCGCTATAAAGGTATGTCATTTCCATGAGGGTGATTTCAAAATAAAAGACCTTCATATGGACGTTTGCTTTATTGTTGTGTGTGTGTTTCTTTAATGAGACTCTTAATTCACTGTTTGTTATCAGGAGCTGACGCCCATTCCACATTCTACAGCAAACCAACATTATGGTGCCGGCCTTCAGGCCCAGAATGCGATCCACGCAGGAAACTGACAGATTAAGAGATGTTCAGAGCAGAATGGCACAGTTTTAGCACAGTTTTACACCCTCTGAGAAAAGAGAACTGTTTCCACTACAAACCACTCACAGGTAAACGACATCAAAAAAACTTGTAAATAATTTTTGGAAGTAAAATGGAAATCTCGTTTTTGCTTCGCTGTTGCTCTCACAGGCTTTAGGAACGCTGTAATTTTAAATGCTCGACTCGGTAGTTATTCGTACCTTGTTGATTTTGCACTTTTACACACTGACGCTTCGTAGCATGACATGCTAATTAAATGTATACCCAGAAATCTGGGCCAGAATCCAGTGTTGTAGATGTATGTTAGACCCAACTAACAAGGAACGTTTTCAGAGCGTCGGCTAATGTTCTCTAAAAGTTCTCTCCAAGATATAAAAAAGCGTTCTTGCAGTAATGTTAGCAGGACGTTTTTGTAACTATATTTTTCAGAAATGTTTTTTTTAAGTTGTTAGTGTAACACGCTGACACATTAAAACATAGTGTGCTGAAACGTTACGCATTTCAAAAAGTTTGATCATTTTCTTACAACGTCTAAACAAGTGGACATTTTGACCAATTCTAGAACATTCAAAACAACAGTTTAATGTAACTTAATGGAAATGTTATGGAAACATTCCTACAACCTAAAAGTGTTAGCTGGGGAGGGAATGTATATTTGTCTGAGAACTTGTGACATTCAGCTTTCGGTACGTTAGGTACTGAACGTTATGGAAACGTTACAGTGAATAGAGACGGTAAGACAGGTCTGTAATTCTCTGTTGTTTTGTAGCTCTTGTGTCATCTTTTGCATGAATCTTTATATCGGTCGACATGTTTGTTTGAGCCACTTGAGGACACACACGGCGACATTTATCAAGTTTGTGTGTTACTATAAATCATGACTCAAAATTCAAGCGCTAAAACTAAACTTCAGCACTGATGTAAGCAGAGGCCAAAGGACATTTTTATTAGCTTACAACGATGATTAATACACATATTGAAGAGAAATGAAAAGCTTGATAAATGTGGCCCATGTTCAGTGAATGTCTAGTAAAGCAGAGCACCCTGAATTTCAACACCGAACAGCATCGCTTGGCGTTTTTGTCATCTCGTTTTATCCGTGCCGACTCTTCAGGAAAGCTATGATGACTGCCAACTGTAAGTGCCACCACCTGTGACCAAACTCATGGACACTAAGACTCAGAGGTTGAACCCTCAGTCAAGGGCTCGACTTTGGTGATGTAAGATCCTCTCGTGGAAGCATGTGTTGTCTGTTCTGTGTCTGTAGATCTTTGTCATTACGACAGCATGTGAGATTTACATCCTGCCTGTGATCTCTTGACGTGTAGTCACATGAAAATGTAGTGAGTAGTCACATGACCGTGTTTGTGTTTGTATCTGACGGAACGATGTTTCAAATAAACTTGATTTAATACACAGTCTGGCGCCCTCGCTTTATTTTACGCAACACTGCACGAACAGCCGTGACATAAATAGTGTCTGAAACTGAAACCAAAAATCATTAAAATCATAGACTTAAAGATAAGTAATTGGAGTAATTCTTTATTGTAATATATTGTTACTGTGGATTCCCTCTCTGATCATTACAAGTGGAAACCAGGAATAAAGAAACAGACTTTTATTATAAAACATCAGAAGTGATATCGAGTTGTGACGAGTGTCAGAAGCAGATGACGTCACACACTGAGCTTAAGTTACTGTCCTGTTAGTTATATGTTACAGTATGAATACTTTATTTAATGAACACTAGAGGGAGTTGTTTTGCCTCATCAAGTACCCTCATGTGCAGGTTAGACATGGACGTGGCTGTTCTGCTGCAGTCAGTGTGCTGTGTGCTGTGCGTGTGTGTGTGTGTGTGTGTGTGTGTGTCAATTTTTGGTAAGTTTTTTGTATTTAAACATAAAATATTTCTAAATGTAGAGTGTTCATCTATCAGCCAGATACAGATTTCAATCAATACAGATTTGGAATGACATGAGGTTGAGTAAATGATGACAAATAATTTCTGAGTGAACTGTCCCTTTAAGAAAGCTCACAATCCGTGTTCACTTGTAGTGTTGATTTTAACATTGTGAGTGTTTGTTTTCTGTGTTTGTTGTTGTCAGCATGACGAAGTTTCTCCACACAGTGATCTGAACGAGACCTCGCTGCCTGTTTCTCTGTTTTGTAAACCACAGCGAGGACACAGAGCGAGTCAGTACCGGCAGCAGATGTACTGTAGAACCGTAGTTAAACCCACTGGAGCTGAGAGCTGGAGATGAGCTGACCGCTGCTGTCTCACATTAAACCTGAACTGGAGCGTGTTGTTCTGACAGATGTCTCAAATCAACACAACTGTTCAGTGATCAACCTTGTATTTTTATATATGCAATATGCATTTATAATCATCCAGATATCTATTTAAGTGTTAGTCTGCCAATTGTGCGTTTTTGAATGAAAGATACAATGTCTCTGCCCACCACAAGAGGGCGGTGGTCACTGTTCCGTCTGCGTGTGTATTGATTTTGGCCGCAGAAGTAATTCCCAGCTTGCTTTAATATCTAGTTGTGTGCTTTACATGTACTGGAGGTCTGGTGCTTCAGAAAAATATCAATAGCTCTCTAACGTCCTAGATAATAATAACAGCCTAGATCTAACATTAATTATTAATTGCAATTAATAAAAACATTCCAGTTCTGCCTATTAAAAACTGGCACAATGTATTTAGTTGTTGATGTATTTCATCTGTAGACAAATTCATCTTTATTATGCAGTAAAACCTAAAAGTAACTGTTGCTCGTAGTACAAATGGTGCAGGGTGATTTAGGGTTTGTTTTAAATCCCTATGTTTAGTACTTTATAAACAATATTAATAGGCATTTTTGCCTTAGCAATCACAGCAACATATATTATGTGTTTGTGTGCGTTACTGCAGACACACCTTATGCTAACTTACATAATGCGGTTTGCATACTGATTCAGGATCAGTATGATGGTGTTTCACTCGCCTGTGTGTATAAATATACTCCTTATCACCTGCTGCTAAAAGACGTGTTGATTGATACACAGAGACACGAAATTACCAGTTTAAATAGTCTCTTACTGGTGTTGTGCTGAAAGTTGCCTCCTGCCAGATTATGACCCCCCTCATTGAGACTGCTGCTTGATTTCATAATCCTAACCGTACACCTAACCCTAATCAAATTGGGGAATGAGGGGGGTCCTAATCGGGCAGGGAGTCATTTTTTGACACATGTCAAAATTCAGGGTTTTGATCTTGTCATCCTCAAGATATTTTGGTTTGGTGAGGTATTCTGCTGTTTTCTGAACCCTCAATGATTAAAACACACACGGCTGAGAGTCAGCACTTGATTTGCTGTTTTATTGTATCATGGTTTCATGAAGCCTATATAGTGTGCTGACTGCAGTGGATCACTGCTGTGGGCGTTTCATTATTGTGTACCATTAACACCTTTAGTAAAGAACATCAGATGAAATTCCTTAATGTTCAACCGTCATATCTGAATTAGATTTTAATGGACAAATAACAGTAAAGAAGTCGTCTGTCACGGCGCTGATATGAGCCGCTGTTTGCTAACATAAAACAAGTTCTGTGTGAAACAGTTCCCGCCTCTTACTAAACCTTTCCTCTGATGGCCACTAAAATCATTGTTTTCTTGTATTTACGGTTGAGAATATCTGATCTGGTTCAATACAAACTCACTGCTTGTGTTTTTGTTGATATAATCACATCAAATTCATAATTGTTCTAAACTACTTGACAAAGACTGGAAATTGAACTTTAGTTGGACATATTTTTCCAGTATTTTCCGAGCATAAGGATGACATCCAGAACACACGTGACGATGGAACTAAAAACTGATTCTCAGTTTCTAAACGTTTTCACGCTGATGGTGTAATGCAGTGGGCGAGACTCACATGTAACTATGTTTAGATTAATGTACAATTAAGCAGTTTGTTTTATTGTGCTGTAGCGTTTCTGACGTGTTATCGACTCCACCTGACAACAATCTGTTGGGTGAAACCAGGGTGTGTCCATACAGCACCAGTTTGATCAAAATCAAAAACCTAATTTTATTCATCTGAAGTCTTTAAATCAGTTAGAATATCATCTTAAATACTAAAATAAACAGTACAAGCGTGTGAGAGTTAAAGATTTCCTCGATGCAATTTAATCATTAATTGGGTTTGTTTGTAATGAACTTTAAGCTTCACAAAGGTTTTAAATGGGACAGAATCTATAACAAGAGTGTAAATAACCGGCAAACACTTAACAATATAACCAGAAATGATTCATGCCCCAGTGCATCATGGGAGAAACGGCTTTAGTAAAAGGTACAGATTCAATGACAACAGAAACATTAATGAATACAACACAGTTACTGTAAATATCTTGCCTCATTTACAGTTACTGTAAATGAGGCACCTTTATTAGATGCCTCATGTATATTATCTTCTACACTGAATAAACAGTGTATTTAGTGGGCTAAATACCTGCAGTGTAATTGTAACACATATTTATTAATTGGTTTATATAAATTGAAATTGTAATTAAAATGAAACTTTCTACATGTTTGAATACACATTTAGATTGTGCTCAATATGTTCAAGTCTAAGTTCTAACTAACTAATGCAGTGTAGAATGTTCAGCACTTTTTGTTATGAAATGAATAACTACAAAATGGCTTTTGTCTTTAAACTCCACAGAACAAGCTAGACATCCTCGACCATTGTCATAAAACCATTTTAATTTCACTAAATCAGTAATAATAATCTTTTATCCCATATTCAGATGTGTGGAGTGACAAACACTAACTTGAGGTTTTGTTTGATGTATGAAAATAAACACTAAGCAGACTGTGTTTTGTAATGACATGAAGCATTGTGTTCCTGTTAATAGCAGATCCTGTCGAGTCTCTTCTCATCATTCACAGGCTCAGAGAATCTGTGTGTATAAATATATCATATATAAGTGTTAGATTGAGCGTGTCACTGAAGCTGTGTGTGTGTGTGTGTGTGTGTGTGTGTGTTACTCTACCTGTGCCTCTCATTTGTTCACCACGTACATTCCTGTCCGGTTTTTTGGAGGTTTTTCTCGAACATCCTGTTGATACAGAGTCAGTTAACAAAAGTCACACGACGACCATTAAACCTCAACATCTTCCTGTGGCTCAGATGCTATTGCGTTAGCAAAGGTTGTGGGTTCGATTCTTAAAGTCTATTGACAATATGTATACAATCTATACTTAATCTCTAATGCTCTGTTTAACCTAAAAAACATCTGTTCTGTTCATCCTGTCTCTAGCATCAGAAAGTGATGTTAAAAGCTTTCCCTCTCTGTTTTTCTCTCTCTCTTTGTAAGTTGATTTGGATAAGAGTGTTTGCCAAATGCATAAATGTAAATTTGTAACAGTGGGTCTAGTTACACGTAATTAAATTTAACTTAGTCACATGTAATATCTGCCATGCTTAC
>JAZGTJ010012740.1:0-15596 GCA_036877575.1 Botia almorhae
ACATCACTATTTGCCCACCATGGCAAACTACCGCTTTAACTCTTTAAATTGATTGAGATGTGTAAATGGCTGACTGAATAATAGATTCGTGCTTGTTAGGAATGTTTTCCCATCATCCATTAGGGCAAAAGTGTCATTGAACCTGCTGCCTCGTGAAAATGGTCCACAAATATGTTTTTACTGCATACAGTTTTACTGCATACATGCTCTCAAAGTAAGTTATGAAACAGCACCAATTTTACAGCTATGACTTGTCTTACTATAAAACTAATGGTAAACTCGTTAAAACTAACAAACCATGTTTTCAGGAAACATTTTAGACTTAAACTTACCTTGAAGCAAAATGCATGCCTGTCTAGTTTGGTGATGTGGCATTGTGGTTTAAGCTCAGGGCTGGCTGCCAGAAGACTGCTGGCTTGAGCCAGCGAGAAATGAGCCATGAGCCATCATTGTTTTGCCCCTAAGCAAAGCACTTAATCTTGAGTTGCTTACTATTGCTTTTTTGCTTCTTTTCTTTTCTGTCCAGGAACTGTAGGTTTGAATTAATGCTCTTTTGCTTTGCCAAATCCTCTGTCGACTGTTGCATTGGCTCGTGTTTTGTGTTTTATCTGGATCAGATTAACATTAATCTTATTTAAATCGGTATAATAGAATGGGACTTAGAATAGAATACTTCTATAAATTATTTAAAGTGCATAAGCTTATATTTTAAATCTGCATCAGAAAAATTTGGTAGTGGACTAAGCATCTTAAGTGTACTTGAGAGTAAACAGTGGCTTTGAACTTATAAAGGATAGTTTAGTCTTTAAGGTGGACAAAATTCAAATGTCTCTTATCTTTAAATAGACCAAGAAGTTTGATGACTCATCTTGCACAGCAAAGGTTTTTATCCAATCAGATGCTCTGTAACTAGAAGGTTCCTCACCCAGTACCATCTGCATATTAATTCTGTAAGTTTCAGTAGCAAGGACAACACAGCATAGAAAACTGTGTGGTTGCCAAGAGATCTTTAACCTGCATTAACATTAACTGAACAATAGACCTTACAACAAAATATTGTAGGTCTTTAGCATGTAAGTTCACCAAGTTCAGCTTATATGTCAAACCTGTAACCCAGCCCTTTTAAATGTCTTGTAGGAGGAGCTACAAGTATAAGTCTAAATCTCTGACATATTATACTGTAAGACATTTTGTAATACTTTCACTGATTCCTGTTTTCCATCTCATTATCCTCCAGCTAAGGAAGGCTGTGATGGACCACATATCTGACTCTTTCCTGGAGACCAACGTGCCACTGTTGGTGCTGATAGAAGCGGCCAAGAGCGGCAATGAGAAGGAAGTGAAGGAGTACGCTCAGGTCTTCCGCGAGCACGCCAACAAGCTGGTGGAGGTGAGTTACACATAACTACCCCATTCACCACCCACCCATCAAACTCCTCACCCCATTCAGCCATAGAAGATGGTTCTTATCTGGGGCACCGCAGGCCACTGTCAGTCAGAGCATGAGGTGCCCTTTTGGAAGTCATTCATCAAGCCAGAACAATTTAATGACAGAATATGATGCAGTGGAGCTGAATCTTGTAATGATACATTTGTGTTTGATAACATGGATTGGGATCACAGAAGTGGGGTGACGCCAGAAAATGACTTGAGCGATTTCTTTCCTCTTTAGTATGTCTTGTGCCGTGACTTCAAAACTGCAGTTCATTCCCATTATCAAAAAGCTATATGGTGACACAAACGACTGAAAGAGAAAGAGTCGCTTATCTCAAGGTCGGTGTTGGAGATTGATGTATCAGAAATGTAAAAGGTCAGGAAAATAATGACGTTTTCTGAAGCATTTGACTGCTCTCGCTTTTGAGGAAAACAGATTAATTTTGACGGGCTCTCACAAATGCTTTCTTATCTGTTTCATGTTCTAACTAGGCACGACACGACAAGATTCAAATAATGAATCTCTCTGTCCACACGAAATTGCTTTGTTATGCAGCAAAATCGCAGCCAATCAGAACAGTGTGTTGAACTAGCATGTACACGTACCATGTACATTTGTAACTTCCTGTGGAACCTGATGGATTTGACGTATAATATGCCATTCCTAGCTACTACAGTCATTCACTCCTTGACGTTGTTTGATGTTTAATATATATACGTGATTGGAAACATGGGGAGTTTCCTACCTCGCACGACACTGCAGAAATAAAAAAAAACAGATTCATGCATCACGTTTGTGGCTGTTTAGAACAAAAGCTTTTTTAGCTGATAATTTATGATTATTTAAAAGTAACTCATAGGCTAGCCTAAAATTATTATACTAAAATATTTAGAATTTTTAGAGTAATTAAAAAACCTATATATGTTATACCACTTCTGACATTTTTGTCATATTTAACTAACATTGCCCTCAGAGTGTGGCCTGGTCAGAAATGCGCGCGCACACACACATTGTGTTGGCCTGAGGGGAGTGATGCTGCCCGAGTTCATCAAATAAAATGTTCCCTCGCCGGTATGATCTCGGAATAGAGAACGGTCCCGCTCATGTCCGTTCCTCCAGTAGATCAATAATCAGTGTTTCCGGCTGGGGTCAAGGAACCTGATGAAATAGAGGTCACCCTTCACAGCTCTACCATGACGCAATGTCTGTACTGCGTTAAACATCTCTCTCTCTCTCTCTCTCTCTCTCTCTCTCCATCTCTTGCAACCAATGACAACAGAAATGGGAATGTGAATATAGATTATATTTGATTTGTATTGCAATAATCTCTGGGGGCGTTACAACGATTTCATCTGCTATGAAATACAGGCTTGTAAATGTACGCATGTACATGATGAAAAATGATGTCATACAAATAAAGTAATCATATAACGTTTTTATCATTATACCTATATAATAGATTATTATAAAGACCTTCTTCCTGGTATATTAGCAACTGCTAATATCTGATCATTTAAAAGGGGATTTTTGGAAAAGGATTAAACATTCAATTCTGTTTCTAATGGCCATCTTGTAGTTTTATGACAGTACATGTTTGCAATATCAAATTAAACTGAAAACCTGTCATCTTTCCGGAAAGCATAATTATATCCCAACCTTTTTTATTTTTCTAATTTAGCTTTAGACGGCACCATGAAATTTATTGACATTTTAACATTATTTGTCTGAGAGAATTTTTGAATGAAAAAAAATTGCTTTTCAAACTACAAAAAGACAGCAATTGATGGGATGGCCTTAAAGTTAATGATTTCTGTATTTTCTTGCAGATTCACTCTTCAAATGATTGATCTAGCTTTTGGTTTCCCTCTTTTTCTCTCATCCTTTGTTCCACATTCCTATAAAACAGTTGCCAATTTTAAAGGTTTATTAAATTATTCACAAAATTGTCGCACAGCTAAGACATGCGTTATTGAAATGAACCTGTTGACACTCCTACATTCTCTCTTTTGCTCTCTCCTTTTCCTCTCCTTCACACAGACACGCTAACACACAACGACACAAACACACCTTCCTACACGGATGAAGCAACTGTCAATATAGAAGGCAGAGTCTGTGGAGTTAGAAACTTGTTGGTTTCATCCACTCTGACCTGTGCGTCTCCTCCACTGGAATATAAACTATTTACATGCATTTAATGGGCTTGTGTTGATTGTAGATCGCCCCTCACACCTGCTGCTATTAGTGATTAATTGCTAGCTTTAGCAAGGGTTGACAGAAGTGTGTTTGGATTTGAAGTATATAATTTGTTCGTAATGTTAAAATACTTTCTTCTATGCTTTTGAGGTGTTAGTTGATCTGTGATGTTTGATTTTGCTAATGGTATAGAAATCACACACTTTAAGCAACATGAAAAACGCTGGTCATACAGCTGAGTGAATAGAACTGAATATTCAACAACATTTTAGCAGATTTCATCCATCAAGAATTAATTCGATTTTAAATGTGGGCGTTAAATACCAAAATAAAAGCCATTTAAGAAGCAGTTCAGAAAATATTACAAGTAAAGAGAATGAACCTTTTTCTTGAGCTTTGCACAAGAAGATTAGGAACATGTGTTTAAGAAAGTAAATGGGGCAGTTTAGATTTAATATTTGGTGTAAAGTGCTCGTTTCCTGTTAAGGTGGAAAAGAAAGAGCCACACAGGCTAACAGCTCTGCAGGTTTACAGTGTTTGATAGAACTGTGCCTTCATATCAGCTCAAAAGGGACAATCGAATCTGCAAATGTAATGATGTGTGAATTTTCTCTCTTGGTGGAAAAATTTGTCAAATGTCAAAGCCACCATTTACATCAAACCTTTGGGTCAGTTATGAAATCCCAAAGGTCAAAAAGGTTACTATTAATATTCCGGTGTGAATGCGGTCCATTATCCCTGACCCGGTTACATTATGTTTTTTATAAATGAAAGTGTCTGTCCTGAGGAAGGAGCAATTGTCATGTAGCGATCTTCATGTGAGCATCAGAACATCCGGAGAATAGCTCCATGCTCTCCTGACGAGGTGTGAAGATCTGCTAATTACCAGATGTGTTCTTTATTTTATCACCTTGAAAGAGAAGAATGAGGAAGAAGATGAAAGAGAGAGAGAAGAAGCCCAAGGCGCTGATACCACAGCTCACAGCACAGGGGTGTGTGGGTGTAGAGAAATATTTATGATGTGAGTATGGTGACCTTAATCAGCAGAGATTGCATTAGGGGACGGACTTTTGTTAATAAAACCAGGGAACTGGAGTTTTGCTCGCCCATTTCGCACTCTCTCTCCCTCACTTGGCTCCTTTCTGTCTTTCCATCTGTGCGTGAGGGACGATAATCATCCCTCTGACTGGTGACGGACGATTAGCAGTAAGCACTGGAAAGCTAAGCTGAAACACCAGCCTTATGGGCTGACACGGGGTTAAAATGACCCTTCTTTCCTCAAACTACACTAGCTATTACATGGCCAGAGCTACCTGCTGCAAAAATAAATAATTGGACACAGAATACTGATTTAAAATCAAGTTCAGCTAACAAAGTTAGTTCATTTGTAACAAATTCAAACAAGGCTTAGGAAAGAGAGTGCAGAGTGATACATTAAACATTTGTAAAGATACCAGACTTTGTGGAGGATTGTGACTAACCAATCAAAATCAAGTATTTATATTACATTTGCAGTTCAGGCCACTTCTGTGTTTTTGCACCATTCAAACATGTAATAAAATTTAAGTATTCTGCTAAAATAGTGTAATAGTTACTACAGCAACATCCCATGAGAGGTTAGGCCCTGCCTATCCTGCAGCCATTATAGGAAACACAAAGCTGGTCTCAAATCAATGATGAAGGCCGATTTCTGAATGGCTGGCAGACTCCATGTTACAATTAAAGCCTGTTCCTCACCTGCCCTTCGTCACCAGAGGATTCGTAATAGCTGTGCCCACCACTGCATTCCACCTTTTACACATTCTTTAATTGATGCCCTCCAATAATTCTCCAGCGTCCATTAACAGTCCCTCCAGCTTGTCTTAACGACGCTGACCGAAACAGTGACATGCGTTTACATTTTTAATTAAAGCACAGGCTATAGAGAGTGTCATTCAAGCTGAGGTGAAGAATATATGTGGTATTTTATAAAGGTAAGAATGGCTGATGGAACAGTGAAAGTCACATGGTCATGGTCCATGTCTTTTCATTTCAATAGTGAAGCCACTTGTGGTGTTTACTCTGGCTCTCAGCTACCATCATGCCTTTCAAAATCAGCCTCGTTGCAGTCTTCACCCTTGATCCTTTATCCTATCTGCTAGTGTTTCTGCAACAATCTCGTATTCTTCCCGTCAAGTCTGTTTTCTCTCTCACTTTCTTTCTTCCAATGAATCTCCTCTGATAATGTAAATTGCCTGAGTTTTGTTCCAGCTATAGATGACTTCTGAACTGCAGATGTGCCAGTTACCAAAACGTTTTGAAATAAAGATCACAAGCGTGCCCCTAAGCAAGACATTTCACCTCAAGGTCACGGGGGTGTTGTGCAAATGGTCCGCTTTGGTTGCTTTCAATATTTGTTTTTTTTCTCGATATTTTTACTTATACATCTAGGAGAAACTAATGAAAGAACTTTTGTTTTGGGGCATTCTTTAAGCCGTCCTGTTAAAGCAAAGGTTTGAATTTTCAATACCCACCCTGCAGTTCTGACTTGCATGTGTAAGCACCTGCATCACCATAACTGGTTTCTTAGCCTCTAAGCTCACTGGGGAGGCTCCTGTGGAGAAAGGGCTTTAGGTCTGGGTTTCAAAAAATCTCTGCTCTGAGGTGTCGGTAACAAAACTCCCCTAACGTCACCCCCTGAGGAAGGCCTCATCCAGACATGCTTTTCCTCATTCATTTGCTTTCTCAACATCCCTCGTTTATCTGTTCGTATTACCTCTCGTGATAACATTTATTCTCCTGTAAAGCTTTTGTTTGCATATTTTTAAATACATTTTATGGTTCGCTCCTTTAATGTCCCACTTTGCCTCTCCTTTGCACCGGCTTTTATTTTAATTTTGTTTTTTTTTTTGTTTTTTTTTACTATTTGGAAGTTTCTTTATTTAATAGTTTTGTTTTGATCCTCGGCTGGAGAATTTGTTTGTTTTTTCCCTTCCTACTAAATAAAATCGAGCTTTAGTTCAGAGTAGGTGTGGCAATATCTTAAACAAAGTGGCGTCATTACGTGCCGCGCAGTAAAACCGCAGCAATTTCAAATTTGTTATTTAACCGACTGTCGTATTACAAAAAGCACTTTGCTTCAATTACTGCCTTAATGACTTTAATAATCCTTTGCATATTTAATTCGTATTCATTAATTCAAACAAATTAGGTCAAATTTGATTCATGTTAAACCTTTGCTCAAGTAACTGTTTTAAATTTGTGTTGTCTGAAAAAGCGAGGATTTGCCTGTACTGTCTTAGGTCAGGGAAACATCAAGAAACAAAAAACTAACTTTTAATGGGATTTTCTTATTGTGTATTTACAGAATTGCTTTGTGGAGATTTCGTGAGACTGTAGGGTCAGTTATTGAGCTTTATTGATTTTTGTTGAGCTCTGTAAGTGTGTGTTTGTCGGTTACATGTTTGTTCCTTGAGGAAGAAATTGCACTTTAGGTAGTTTGACCTTCTTGCTCTTGAGTGGTGAAGAACCTCAATGGTTCCCACTCTTAAGCTTCCTGCCTCAAGTTCTCCAAATTCATCTGTTTGTTTGTGCACTCACCCAGATGTTCACCCAATCAGCAGTGTGAAAATATTCAACTAAAACATGTATTTCTATAAAAAGAAATGTCTGTGTTCTGAGTAACCTGTGTTCTTTCCACTGAAAAGTAAAATCACAAATGAGATCTCTATAATTGTTTCTTTCAGACAGCAGTGAGATTAAATTAGAGATTAAATTGATTCTATACTTGAGTTTTCTGCTTCTCACATTTTTCTCATCCCGCGATCTCACAAATATCTTATCTAGGACTGAATATATATATTTATAACATCTCACACTATACCACACCAGATCAAATGTAAGATATTCAGTTAATATGAACTCAAATATGAACTCTCATGTCTCATATTTTTTCAGAACCTGTGCTGTACTATACTATAGTATATTACTAGAATTCTATAAACATATGTTAATAATACTATAAACAAATACTGTAAAAGCTCTATACTTATATTGTATGTCGATATTTGTCTCATTTCCATCTTTGTGTTTTCTGGGGAACTTTAAGAAAAACATCTGAGCCAAACCTACCTAGAAGTTCAAGATGGTTCCCTAGATGGCAATTTAAGGAGCAGTAAAATTTCCCTCTGGGTTTGGTCTTTTCAGGGCAACCGCAGTTTGGAGCTGCTGTCCTTTCTTAATATTCAGGGCAAACAGCGTCCGTATCTCATGTCGAGTGTGGACTGTCACGCCAGTTCATGAAGTCACATACACTTGAATTTAAAGCACTGACCTTCCCGATGAGATGTGCCTTTTCTAATGATTATGCAGAATCAGTAACCACCCGAATGTAACCAATATCGAAACGGCCTTCACGATTCAAAGCGTGCTGCTGCAGGCAGGAAATATTATTCCACGGGATGGGAGGATGGGTGATACTGCATTAAGCGGTGTTCCAAACAGGATAGATGACTGTTAGACCAAGTCAGTTTGTGATGACCTAGACCCCTAGGGCCAGCGTAATCCTTTATCAACAGTTATTGGCCTCTAAAAGGAAATCTAACGCAGTGTTGCCTCCACATTGGGGAGGAGCTCTGAACAGATAGATCAGCCTCTCCCTGCCTCAATACCTGGAAGGCTTTACTTTTAGATTGCGCTCTCTCTGTGCACATCATTTGTCATCACACACTTCTGCATGATGCTGTGTTACACTAATACTGCTTGGCTGCCCAATGGCCTCTTTCAACTCTTAGGACTCTTAAGTGGTAGAAACCGAGATTTTGCTTGAAAACAAGGTCACTACTTTGAAGGTTCTTTTAGCAACTGTTTGTAACTGCGTGTTTGACCGTTTAAATGTTTTTTGTTGGGGAAAGAAATAAAAGGAATGTTAATGAGTGATACATGCAAATCTGTTAAGTCTTGGTGGTCTGCTGCAACTAAATACCTGCAGAAGTTGCAGGATGGACAGTTGCCCCATGCAATTTGTCCTGTTCTTTTGCCGATATCTGATTTGCATAATTCCTTTACTGAGTCATTACCAATGCAGTGCGACAGCATGTTTTAATAAAATACCACACCAAATTAATAGATGATGGAAAACTCTAAAAATAAGTATACAACCGTAACCAGTTATATGATGCTATGTAAACGACATATTCATATTTACATGTTTTACATGTATGCATATATACATATAATTTAGAAGATACTGTCCAAGTGACTTGAAGGAGAATCTGACATTTAAAAGCCAAATGTGACATATATTTTAATACTATTATTGTGGACAACCATTCCATAAGAGAGCAGCCCCATCATAATTGACTTCCCATGTGCTAATGGTGTCTAATGGTGATTAAGACACGGACTGGAAGACAAAAATCAATAGTCAAATTAGTTTATTGGTTAATTGGTGCTTAGAGTTACAAGGAGCCATTTTACGAGCCATTTTATAGCAGGTATCAGCTGGAGTCATGGCGCTATAGCAGGACAACGCCATGTCAGCATCAGAACTGTGTTCGTTTAATCCAGAACTGATCAATTATAATGCAATTGCTGACCAACCAGTATTTCCAATGATTCTAAAGCTGGTCAGCAAAATATACTATGTAGGACCATTTGCGTTGTGAATCTGTCTTCCCTGAGCTGTGTTTAAAGCTTCTTAATAAGCCATCGGAAATAGCAAGTTCTCAAGTTTTTTTTACATATTTCTCAAAGTAATATTTTACAGAAGTAGCTGTAGTATTTTTTTCTTATATACAGTCACTTTGTCTGTAGTCTCTAAACGCAGACGTTTTTAGATCAGAGATGGCGCCGTATGAACTTGTTTGCGCTGCTTAATCTCTGGTAATTGAATATCTCAGGACATCAGGCAATCTAAGTCCAATTTGAGCTCTCGGTGCTCGCCGCTGGCCTGGACATCCAAAAATGAAAGAAAAGAAACATTAGATGGAATCAGAAGGCCGGCCTGTGGAATTAGCTTATCATATCCAATTGAACACACTGTAAATGCTGCTTAGCTGGCCGCTCCCCTGTGGGTGGTTATTCAGGCGAAAAGAGGCCACATCTAATGCTCAGCTGGTGCAGATGTCAGTACAAGATAACAATGAAGAGCTTTCTCCTCTAGATAACTGGACTGTATTACAGGGCTTCCAGCTCTTTCATCTCACGAATGCAGAGACATTTTGCCTATCAGCAGCATCTCCCAGGCTTTGATGAAGTGTGTTATTTGACAGTATCTTTTGATACCGTTCCCAGCCATGAGAGCATCTCAGGTTGTGAGTGGAGACAGGCTAACTTAAGTGTTGCAGGTAAAACATTAGCATGCCTGAATAGTTTGTGTTCAAGTTTTTGCACAAACTCTGTGACTCGGAGGAAAGTTGCCATTAAGTGATTGTTGAATATCTGTGGTTCTTTGTAAAATACATGTTTGGCCTTCTTGGACACACCTTGTCATTTTAGGAGTCGCATTAACTTAATATTTTGGTTGCTGGTGCGGTTTTTGACAATGGACTAAGCCGCTTGGCACAATAAATGTTTTTGCAGCTTGTAAGAGCGAGGGATGTGAGAGATGTGATTCTCTGGCAGCAATCCAGGATTTGTGGATTTAATAGCCGCCCCTTGCCACCTTCTGTATGGAGTATTATGATTATGTTTGTTTGTCTTTGTAGTTTATGATCACAAATTGAAATTGTTGGCATTTTAGAACAGAGGACCTATATTAACACCTGGTTTCCATACTGTGTTTGCAGCTCACGTAAACAATACATTCATTAAAGTAATTGTCTCAAATAATTCAGGCTTTTCTCAAGTAAAATAATCATGTCACTATTATTATTATTATACATGATACTGTTTTTCTTCTCAAAGTTTTATCCTTTTTATATTCATTTTAAGTTTTAATCATTTAAATGAACAATTAATTGTAAAAACAATAGTTGTATAAATGTATATACATTAAAAAATACTAATTAATTAATTAGACTTTAATTAATTTCAATTTAATTTTGTGATTTTAGCTCCTTTTTAAATGGCATTGTCTTTTATCTTTTATCTAAGTTGTTCTTGAATGCTAATTTAAGTTAATAACAGACATTAAATTGTGATCACACAGTTCAGAGCAGGAAATTTGATTTTAAACAAGTAATACCGACATCACTACTGATGTGTATGCTAATTCATAAAGGAGTCTTTTTTTGAGTCGCGTAGGGTACATTGCTTTGTAGACATTATCTGTAATCACAGTAAGCTTTGTTGTGTGTCTAGCCGCCAAATAAAGCATGAAAACAAGCCCTGCCACACAACTGAAACCTGTTCACATTTTTTTTGTCATGAATATAAATTCAATTATGTGATGTTTGCCAAAACAGCCAATTCAACTAGTTAACAAGAGACCTCTGCAAGGAAAAAATGTCCAAAGAAATAACAGTAACAGAATGTATTTTAATTATTTTTTTAAATATTGCTTTTATTTAGTGTATTCAGTGCAGACATTGACAGTTTCTCGTCACATCAAGAGTCGAGCACAACAAGCCTGTTTATAATATTATTAGTATTTACAGTAAGCTTTGTTGTGTGCCTAGCCACCAAATAAAACATTAAAAAACAAGCCCTAACACAACTGAAACCTGTGTGACCCAGCAATCAGTTTTTACTTCCTTATGTGTTCCCACAGTCATAAAGAGACTGCTGGTACCTGCGGGCACGGATCTGTGTGTCTGTGTGAGAGATAGAGCTATAGAGAGTGTGGGTGCAACTGGATGTTAATACGCGTGGAATTTATTACCTTGCAGATGGGCGACTCTTGAGTTGCTGCTGTCTGATGTTCCATCTCCCCAGTGCCATTGGTCTCAAATTAAAGGCTCCTTCTATATCCTCCCACAAAATCCCCTCCGCACTACCGGGTGCCTCTCTTACTTCCACCTGCTACCTCTTTACAGCCATATATGGTTTCATATCCTGTGCCACCTCACCGCTTTTATACTACTCAAAAAAACAGAAACAGCAAAGAGATGCTCCTTATGACCTCCTTATGAACATAAATTGTTTGTGGATGGATGCACTCAAACGAGATTCCATTTAAACTTTATAATGAAACTACTATTTACTTTTTTGTCATGAATATAAATTCAATGATGTGATGTTTGCCAAAACAACCAATTCAACAGGTCCTCTGCAGGGAAAAATGCCTAAAAAATAACAGTAACAGAATGTGTTTTAATTATTTTTTTAAATTTTGCTTTTATTTAGTGTATGTAGTGCATTTAGTATTTAGTTTTTCTACACTTCAAGAGTCGAGCACAATAAGCCTGTTTATAATATAACGATTATTTCCCAAATAGTGCAGAGTGACAAATGTAATAATTTCTAAAAGTTTCTTAGGTACAGAGTTTGCTGCACTCCTGCACTCTGCTCACAACCAAACAGAAGGTTAATGGTTCACCAATAAGCACCAAGCACCAGGATAGTACTCTCTTTGTTGGTTGTCTGGCAGTTCTGCTTATTGTTGATTGGCTCGTCTTCATTCAGGTTGTGTTCATAAGGCTGTGCTTCTAATGGATACTGTGTTTACAGTTCCCTACAGTTCACTAATCACTAACAGGATATTTAGATATTTTTAACACATGCACATCCTTTTGGCTGCCCTTTAATGTTTATTCAACACCGTAGGATAGCTGGCGATGCCACTTCATCGGCAGCTATATAAGCTCACGGCTCTTACAGTTTGCCTGCTGTATTCCCTCACCACAGTTAGCGCCAAAATCTTTGATACATTAAAATGTTTTTGTCACAGTGCCATTTGGAAAGTATTTCAAGTATCAACACAGCAGGTGCAACAAATAATCTTTGTGCTGTTTGAATGCTAAAAACTGGAGAAGTTCAAGAAGAATTGTGCCTTAAGAATCAGCTACAGTGTGCCGTAAGAATCAGCTACAGTGTGCCGTAAGAATCAGCTACAGTGTGCCGTAAGAATCAGCTACAGTGTGCCGTAAGAATCAGCTACAGTGTGCCGTAAGAATCAGCTACAGTGTGCCGTAAGAATCAGCTACAGTGTGCCGTAAGAATCAGCTACAGTGTGCCGTAAGAATCAGCTACAATGTGCCGTAATAATCAGCTACAGTGTGCCGTAAGAATCAGCTACAGTGTGCCGTAAGAATCAGCTACAGTGTGCCGTAAGAATCAGCTACAGTGTGCCGTAAGAATCAGCTACAGTGTGCCTTAAGAATCAGCTACAGTGTGCCGTAAGAATAAGCTACAGTGTGCCGTAAGAATCAGCTACAGTGTGCCGTAATAATCAGCTACAGTGTGCCGTAAGAATAAGCTACAGTGTGCCGTAAGAATCAGCTACAGTTTCCCCAGTTGCTCTTAATGGTCTTTAGTAATTAGTGCTAATGAAATGGCAATTAGCATTATTTATACACGTGGCAAACAGAGTTTGTTAAATAAGCGTTCACCTCATTTTTTTTAGCTGACATCTGCGTCTCCACGTTGCAGTCGGGCCCTTGGGGAACAGAAACGTTAAAGCACTCGCCATATTCTTGCAGCATTTGTGACTGGAGGATGTGAGCAGGGCAGATTGGGTTAGAGTGGGTCCTTTTATTTCATTAATTATTTTTTCCAAACTTCTATCTGCTTCTGCTGATGAAACATTAGCATGAGGTCACGGGTTGAATTCTACACGTCCTTCCACAGATGGTTGTTCAGGGTGGATTGCACAGGCTTTGAATGGCAATCAGCCAAACAAGTAACCTCTAAGACTTATTTTACACCAAACACGTCACCTTTTTCCTTCATTATTTCCAAAACTTTCTGTCATTATTGTTACACTGTGTAACATTAATCTTACACGTAATTAATTACACCATAAAATCAACACCATTGTACAGTTTCTCTGGCAAACAGTCAAATTGTATTATTTGCAAAATAAACCATCTTTTCTAACAGTACTTTCTTTTATATATGCTCATATGTATACAGCACTGAAGGGAATAAAACCAGTGAAGAGAACAAAACAGTTCGCAGGCAGTGATGTCACATGATTCCAAAGTACATGAGAGAGAAAGCAGTGAAGACGGTCTCTCCTGAGGCAACACTGGGTTTCTCTTGGGGAAAGCCCTAGTTTTCACGTCCTACATCATCAAAGCCTGGCATCACATGTAATATTTATATTTTTTTATTTTTTTATATTTACACGTAATATAAACAGGATTTATATCTGAAGTCAGTGTGTACGAGAATTAGAGACAACATTTAACCCACAATGCTCTGGCCATCTTTGTGCGTACAGATAACTAGGACCAACCCACTGAGTTATGAAATTACTCAATTACATTTTTACAAAATAATTCTGCTCTGTTACTTGATTGAAGTGATGTTGGGTTTTGACAGAGCAAACTCCATTTTAAGATGTGCCAGTGAAATGTTCTTTGCTCTTTCTTACTGTTCCAGGAATAGATTCCATGCAGGAATTAAATTCAGTCCTGCCCACTGTTAGTCATGTAAATATATCTGTCGTGGAATATTTGGCATAGCAAAATGTCTACTGGATAAATTATTATATACTGTGGTATGACCTGAACCGTTATCCAGATCTTAAAGATGTATTTCTATTTTTCTTTCGCATATTTGAGACAGTGATAAGCAATTCATCATCTATTAAGACATAACAACCCCTAATATGGGCGTTTGCCTAGTAGGTTCTCATCTTACGAGACATACATATTAATGCTTAGTCCTTTACATTATATTTTGAGTACATGATGACCACCATGTGCCTTGAATCCTGAGAAATAGAATTACTGTAGATAAACATACATACATAGTTTACCCTCAAGTGGGCCATAATTAATGGACTAGTGTTACAATAATGCAAGATGTGAGTGAGACACTTAATCCGACACAAAAATAAAGCTATTGTATATAGTTAGCGAGAGCGTCCAGTAGGAGACGGCAGTTGTGATAGGGTCCCCTCTTTGTCTCGTCTTTTAAGCTGTTAGACTTTTTGACACAGTCTAAATCTAATCATCAGAAAGCTTTAGAGGTGAAGTGGACTATCGTAGCGGAGTCAAATCCTCCGAAAATTAAGCCCATTAATCAAACACACAGGCTCATTTGCCTTTTTTATAGAAGTGCCTGATTTGCAGTTGGATTCGGAGGGACGGCTGGTGAGGGGCTGGATGGTTGGCGGCAGGGACAAAAAGAAAGAGCTTTACCGAGGACGAGAATATCCATCAATTCTCATCAAAGAAAACTAGATCATCTCTCCTAATTAGAGTGCATTTTTTACCACAGTAAAATACAGAGTAAAGCAAACTGGCTGTGACACTGCCATCTTTGATTAATTAGGTAAATGCACGTAAGGTAGCAAGTCTGTGATAAAGGCTTATTAAATGCATTGTGTTATTTATTACAGGTCGAGTCCTCAGGGAAAATATTATCACCATATTATCACGAGGGTAATTTACTGTGATTCTGTCCCAACACTGCCTTCCATTCTCATTTTTGTCCATTCTTTGTCCATGTCTCTGTCTCTCACACACACACACACACACACTCACATTTTCTTAATGCAGGCAACAGCAAACGTACGTCCCAGTGCACCTTAATTTAAACAATACAGAAAATTAGCATAATAAATCTAATAGGTTGTTCACTGTGACCTGGTCTTTGAATTTTTCATGATTTCTTTTCTTCGTGTGCTTCTTTATTGCTTTGGTTGAGACGTGTGCTTACATCAAACATAATTTCACGATTATAATTTTACAATGCTTGTGTAATGGACATTACACGCGGTCATCATTCATTTCTATAGCAATAACAGCGCCAACATAATTGCAAGACAATCTTATTGCCAACTTTTGGTTAAGTTAAAACATAATGTAGTCGGGCAGTTATTATTGCAAAATAAATCTTGACACGATGATCAGGACCCCGACGTGACCCCGAAGAATAA
>JAZGTJ010012741.1:1264-15595 GCA_036877575.1 Botia almorhae
CAACCTCACAGAAGAGAGAAACCAGCTACTAACCAACAATACCAACCTCACAGAAGAGAGAGACCAGCTACTAACCAACAATACCAACCTCACAGAAGAGAGAAACCAGCTACTAACCAACAATACCAACCTCACAGATCAGAGAAATGAATTATTAGTCAAGTACAATAACATTACCAAACTAAGTGAAGAGTTAAATCAGGAGAAAACTGAACTATGGAGATATCTTCATGGTAATCTTCACATACAACAAAAATATTGAATATTAAACTGATTCTGAAGAGTGAACATGTATTTGTCTAGTCCAGTGTGGTCAGAAATAAAGATTTATCAGCTGAAATGTTTGTGTTTACAGACGGATGGATTTACTATAACTTCAGTTTCTACTTTATTTCATCTGATCAGAAGAGCTGGAGTGAGAGCAGAAGATACTGTAGAGAGAGAGAAGCAGATCTACTGATCATTGACAACAGAGAAGAACAAGTGAGTGAAACATACAGTGTGGAAAGACTGTATCATTATGACATAAATATATCATGTTTGAGAGACTGTATCACTATGATATAAATATATCATGTTTGAGAGACTGTATCACTATGATATAAATATATCATGTTTGACTGTATTATGATAAAAAAATGTTCTTTTGTTTTGTTCTAGAATTTTGTTAGCAGATACGTTAATGATTTCTGGATCGGTCTGTCTGACAGTGATGTAGAGGGCAGCTGGAAATGGGTTGATAACAGCACACTGAACTCTGGGTAAGAAATCACTCATTGTAACTGATTATCATCCAGTAAATGATTCTCACAGTCAGCATCACATCACACAGAAACATCTAATACTGATCTGTTCTTTCAGGGAGAATTTCTGGCCATCTGGAGAACCCAATGGCCAAACAAGAGAGAACTGTGTTGTGTGTTATAAATCAGGGTGGACAGATGATCCATGTGATAAGACTTATAAATGGATCTGTGAGAAAAAACATTTTTAAAGGTGTTAAATGAGACACATGTTTATTCACTAAACTGTGAACGTCAGAACTTTCAAGTTATTGTAGACAGAATATCTGTATATGAAAAATGAATAAGTGACTGAAATAAAACATTATTATTAGAGATCAACATCTTCCACTGCAAAACTTCAGTTTTGTCATTTACATAATGTCTTGTGTGAATATTTTCAGTAAATGTGATTAAAGTTTGTATTTAGTGTGTGTTTGATATTAAGTAACACATGAATCAACTGATAGCTCACACATTATTAGTGTATAAAGAAGAAACTACAGGCACAAATGACGAGTGTTTGATAGATCTGTGTCTGCGCTGTGTTTTGTTAGATATACAAAGTCCTGACATATGCATGCATATGCGTGAGTCTAACTAAAAGTGACATACTCTATATGCTAGAACACATATAGACAACATTTTTAAATTATATAACAAAAGATGTCTTTCATGTTTGTGTATTGACACTGTGTTGTTATTGAAAGCAATGGGATTATAAAATACAACACTGAGGGCACAGAGAACCCCTCGATTTTAACATAGTGACACGCCGGACTCTTTATTGCTAGCATGGGCGCTAAAATGAGTGCTAGCATGGGCGCTAGAATTATTGCTAGCATGGGCGCTAGAAAGAGTGCTAGTGTTCAACCTGTCACTTTTCTTGCCTTCTTGCTTCCTTCCTGAAAACAGTTTTGCAAAAATGACACAGACACAGCGGCCATTAATGGTTTCATCACGTTCCCTCGAGTGTTAAAAAGAAGGACGACGAGGACGAGCGTGTGACAGCGTTTGCTGTTAAACAGACACAATGTCTGTGGTTACTTATGAAACCATTATCAGGAGCGAGTCTGAGGGTATAACGAGAGAGAGGCTGGAGATGATGGTGGACATTTATGAGAGTGCAGATTGTGTGAGAGTTCATGACTTCAGCACAGATACAAACACACAACAACCTCTGCAGAGTTCAGGTAATCACATTCATTTCTGTGTTCCAGACATGAACATTACTACTAAATTACTAAATAATTCCAACTGTCAGAGATTATCATGTTTATTTACTCTCTATCTGTCCTGTAACTGATGGAGGAGAAAATGCATGTCGTCTACAGGAAGTGAGTGTGTGAAGATCAGAATCTACAGAGCAGCTACAGTGTGTTCGGCTCTGCTGTGTGTTCTTCTACTGACTGCAGTCATAGCGTTGTGTGTGTGGATTACACATGACAGAAACCAGTTTTTAAACCAGACTGCAGTCCTACAGAGAGATAAAGAGCATTTAATAATCCACACCCAGAACCTGACAAATGCAGTGAACGGATTATTATTTAAGAATGAGGATCTAACTAAACAAAGTGAACAAATAACTCAAGAGAGAGATGAACTGTGGAAATATCTTGAAATGGGTAACCAACGACAACAAAACTACACTAAATTCAAAAGAAAAAAATACACAATATAAAGTCTTTATGGTACAACCTGTTATAAATAAGTTTTGTAGTTCAGTGTGGATGGAAATACAGAGCTGACAGCTGAATTGTGTTTACAGACGGATGGATTTACAATCACTTCAGTTTCTACTTTATTTCTTCTGAGAAGAAGAGCTGGAGTGAGAGCAGAAGAAACTGTAGAGAGAGAGGAGCAGATCTGATGATCATAAACAACAGAGAAGAACAAGTGAGTGAAACATACAGTGTGTTTGAAACGTCTCGTGCTTTAATTATATAAATGCGTTGCCATTTCATCTCAGGAGTTTGTTAAAAAGTCTACTACAGGCATCTGGATCGGTCTGTCTGACAGTGATGAAGAGGACAGATGGAAATGGGTTGATAACAGCACACTTACATATAGGTAAGAAATCACTCAATGATTCATTGAATACTGGTTATTATCCAGTATTATCTCATGATTACATCTAATGTTGACGGTTCCTTTCAGGTTCTGGGGAACAGGAGAACCTGATGGCAAAAGAGGAGAGAACTGTGTTGTGTCTTATTCATCAGGGTGGTATGATTATCCATGTACTGATGCTCATAAGTGGATGTGTGAGAAGAGCATTAAAAAGTAATTCAAAGAAACACGGTTCCTGAACCACAGCTGCAATCTGTAACTTTCTCCTCTCGTTTGCCATCTCAGTTTGAAACATTAAATTGCAGGTTAATTTACATACTTTGTTATGTACCTTGAAGTCAAATGAGGCCAAACTGGGACATTTCCTGGAAAATCTGACCCGACAGCTCAAATTGTAAATTATTATTATAGACTCAAGACTGTATGGTGAAATCATGGTAAATCATGGTAGGACAGGGAGATTGTGTTGAACACTGATCTGTCATGTAGTTGCTCAAAAACAGTTTTTTGTTCATTTCCAACCACAAAAGTTGTGAACTGCAGCTTTAACAAGTGCTTAATGAAGGTACCGTGTAAAGAGGTCTGAGGACTGGAACAATGCTGATGTCACAACACAGAAGTCTGTTGATGGGGGAATACCACAGTGTCTTGATCAGTAATCGCACTGTGGTAAGATATTACACTGTCAGGTAGTCTAATAGCTATGTGGGTTGTGTCTTGAAATGATTAATTATGAAATTATGTCGTGAAATGGTTAATTATTTAAAATCTCTGGATGCTCTC
Organism: Botia almorhae; assembly: GCA_036877575.1. NCBI lineage: Eukaryota > Metazoa > Chordata > Actinopteri > Cypriniformes > Botiidae > Botia > Botia almorhae. Next base: position 4,900 of record JAZGTJ010012741.1, read on the forward strand.
CTGGGAAATGTACAGTATAAAACAGTCCTGCATCTCTTAATGTCTTTGAGGAACGACGATGATGAAATGCTGGTCTTTAATAACTGTCGTGTATGAGGAAGTGAGGACCAGAGAAACACAGAAACAATGTTCTCTGTTATGACTTTACCAGCACAGTAACTTTGAGGAACACACACATCAACTGACGAAACCAGCTATTAACTGAAGAAAGCTATTTTCCAATGTTAAACAAGAAGAAAACTAAAAGAGGCAGTCATGCAGGCTAACCATACACAGGTAGAACGTGTTAAGAAGCGTTAAAAAAAAATTGTGAAAGGGTGATGGGGTGTTGTGACAATAAATATGACATGCTTTTTTAACACTGTAACCTCATTGGCTGAACAGCTCAAAGCCGTTCAAATGATCTGAGCTGAACCGCACAAAAACAACATCAACAAGATAAACATTTTCATGTTTATTGTAAAGTATTGCATACATTACAAAACCTCTGTTTAATCATACTGGGATTGTGTAATATACTGGGATTGTGCAAACCAAAATATTTCTTGTACTTGTGTAATTGTCACACACTGACTACAGATGGTTTCATTTCACTGTTTTAACTGCTATTAAAACAGAAGGACAGAGCAAACAGAACTATAATGCTGTTATTATACACTTGCCATGTGTCAGAAACATAATGCAGAAGTTACTGTATGCTGCTCACATGCAGTCCAATCACATTCTGTCTCTAACATAAATGACTTCCTGTCTGTTTCTCTAATAAGGATTCAAAGTAAAGTATACTATATATTATAACATATATTCATTGTTTCAATTGTAATTGCATGTGCTATTAATGGCAAAGACGTTCTTGTACACCCTACAACTTCAGGAAACAGCTCTAACAGCTCATTATTTTTATCGATCACATGACTTTGAATTTCACACACTGACCTCAAATCAGTTCCGTTTAGTTGTTACACTCTAACTGAAGAGAGAAGTAACTTAGGAACAAAATTCATTCATCACTAGTCAGTTTACTAGTTTCTGTCCAGAAATGTCTGATGATATTTATCACAATGTGCTCAAGACTGAAGTTCAGGGAATGGACAGAGAGAGAGTGGAGATGACAGTGGAGATCTATGAGAGTGGAGATGACTACAGGAAACCAACAGATTCCAATACAAACACACCACAGCCTCTCCAGTCCACAGGTAATCACATCCAGTTATATACTAATCACTAAACTAAACAAGTGTGTGTTCATGTTTGTGTTGTAAACATTAAAGTGAAAAAACATGTAACAATCTAAATGAACAGACTATCTGTCATCTACAGGAAGTGAGTGTGTGAGGAACAGAAGTTACAGAGCAGCTACAGTGTGTTTGGTTCTACTGTGTGTTCTTCTACTGACTGCAGTCATAGTGCTGTGTGTCCTGACCAATACAAACAATCACCAGCTTCACAACCTCACAGAAGAAAGAGACCAGCTACTAACCAACAATACCAACCTCACAGAAGAGAGAGAGCAGTTAATTGAGGAGATAAAAAGACGGCAGAAGAATCTAAATGAATCGGGTAATCTTGAATTACACAAAATGTGTGAGCATGTGTTTGTGAGCACGATGGCCTAACAGCTGAACTGTTTGTGTTTACAGACGGATGGATTTACTATAACTTCAGTTTGTACTTTATTTCATTGCGGAAAAAGAACTGGAGTGAGAGCAGAAGATACTGTAGAGAGAGAGGAGCAGATCTACTGATCATAAACAACAGAGAAGAACAAGTAAGTAAAACATACAGTGTGAAAAAACTGTATCATTATGATATAAATATATCATGTTTGAGAGACTGTATCATTATGATATAAATATATCATGTTTGACTGTATTATGATAAAAACTGTTCTTTTGTTTTGTTCTAGGATTTTGTTAGCAGATACGTTAATGATTTCTGGATCGGTCTGTCTGACAGTGATGAAGAGGGCAGCTGGAAATGGGTTGATAACAGCACACAGAACTCTGGGTAAGAAATCACTCAATGTAACTGATTATCATCCAGTAAATGATTCTCACAGTCAGCATCACATCACACAGAAACATCTAATACTGATCTGTTCTTTCAGGGAGAGATTCTGGGCGTCTAACGAACCCAATGGCCAAACAAGAGAGAACTGTGTTGTGTGTTATAAATCAGGGTGGACAGATGATCCATGTGATAAGACTTATAAATGGATCTGTGAGAGAAACATTTTTAAAGGTGTTAAATGAGACACATGTTTATTCACTAAATTGTAAACGTCAGAACTTTCAAGTCATTGTGGACAGAATATCTAAACAGTTTAACATTTATTCAGTGATTGAAAGCAGTAGTTCACCCAAACATTTGCTGTTAGTTTGTTCAGGCCATCCATTCAACATTTAGAACAATAAAGAATATTTTCATCTGAAACCGTTTTCCGTGCTCATTTATATACTGCAAATCTGCGCTTGCTGTGTCTTTAAGATTAAAAAACACACACAGAAGACACAAAATTAATTCGCGATCGTTCTGCGCAAGAAACAGAACCGAAGGTGAGAAAATTCATTTGTGCCATGATATAGTCTTATAACTGAATCTCTTTAAATGTGTTTTAGGTTTGTATTTAGTGTGTGTTTGATATTAAATAACACACGAATCAACTGGTATGACGTCATTATAGCTGTACAGCTGGAGTTTATACAGTATTAGTGTATAAGGAAGAAACTACAGGCACAAATGACGAGCGTTTGATAGAGCCCATACAGCCCTGCCCCAAACTAACAGCATTTGCTGAGTCATCTCAAATCAGACTAAAAGCGTGTGTACAGCACATCAAAATTTAAAAAGACAGATATGGAAAAAAGTGAGAAAACACAAAACTACTGTTTGTATTAAGATGGAGCAATGGAGGAGCAATGGCAGCTACAGAGCAGCTACGTGTGTTTGTGGCTACTGTGTGATTTTTCACATCTCCAGACACTGAAAAACAGAGACAGACGAGACCCTGCAAATACACACGTGCATAATACAATTCTGAAGCTGTGTCATTATTTTCTTCCCCTCTTGTTTTTCCAAAACCATAAGCTGTCTGTTTGGACTTTTTGAACATTTAATGTTTTGGTCACTTAATGGAAACGTTAGGGAAACATTCTTTTAATCTAAAATTGTTAGCTGGGAGGGAGAATATCAAAATGTGAGAAATGGAAAAGCAAGAGCTAAAGTCGGGCAGTATTTTTAATGGCGGTCACAACAGTGCCCCTGCAGGTTCCACAACACTCATGTGTAACTGCATGTGCTCAATGTTAGGAAGAAACACTGACTACACAGACTCACCAGAGTCGAAAGAAGCCATTTTCCAATTCAATAAGTTTGTCTGTCTAACCGACGATCACAGAATTGAAAATAAACTGAGCAATAAATGCGCTTGTGTGTGTGTTTCTACAGCAACAGTGGCTAATTTCTATTTCAGCGAACTGATAACCGTGATTTTCTTTTGGCTATATAAAAACATGAACGGTGCCAACATTTGATGAACTGAATCAGAATGTTAACTGAATTGTAAATCATCCACACTCAAAGACTCAGAACATGTATTTTTATATAAAAATGAAAACAGTCTACAATGTGTCTCATAAAGCTGAGCGATTACCGAGCTAAGCAGAAAGTGGTTTATTGAGATGTTTCTGTGAGAACTACTGAGAAAGCTGTTAATAATCTTCCTTCTGTTGTGCAATATGTATAATGGCTGTCATAACATAAATTCAGCCCATGAGACATGTTTGCGCAGCAGGTATTGGAAGTTCTAGATTGAAAAGCTAATTTTAGCTTTTGCTGTAGCTCAACTGGTACAGCATAGCGCTAATGCTAGCAATGCTAAGGTCATGGGTTTGATTCACAAACATGGGATAAAAACAACAGCTAAAATACCTGATATCTTAATGGCTGAACATGTTTAAGCTCACATTAGCACAGCTAAACTCTACTGTCACTTTCATAAGGTTTTTTAAAGACAGGAGGGCTGGGCAAAGTGCTGGAGACGGCTCCAGACATACTAATTGACATTTTGAGGGTCATTAAAATGGAGAACATGAAATGGGGAGGGGCTTTGTATGTGACTTGGCCTTTAACCAGCACGCAGACTGGTGTCCCATAGCAACTGCAGGTGATATTATGTTCTTAACATTACAAAATCCTTTTTTCAAGGTCCTGCAGACTGGGTGGGACAATATGCTGTTTTGTATGCCAACACACACACACACAACCTGCAACCTGTCATCATCATCTTTTTAACATTTCATCCCCGAGGATATGCATTCAGTTCTTAGCCAAGCTTTCTCCACAGATCAGGCCAATAGTACAGCATGATACAGAGGAAAAGGGAACAAACAACAGCACAAACACAGCCTGGCTATAAAGGCCCGTTTGTGACCTGTCTGGTTTTGTATCCTTCAGTTGCATGCTTCTTGTGAAAACATACATCGTGAAAAACACGCTCATGAAAGCTTCTGAAACTCATCTGGGGATTCACAAGGGAAATGTGGACACACGATTTTAATGTCAACAGCCAATTAAGAGGAAAGGTGATATCATATTCCGGACCATGTAAATGCCCTCGAGGACCCTCACCTCTCAGCTTTATTGATTTACAACCTTCCCCAGTCCTTCAGCAACCTTTATCGATTTTCTACTTTGTTACAATTATTGGATATTTGTCCTATATCTGAGTTAGCAGATATTTGGGATAGAGAAGTTCTTGGATTTGCGCTCTGGTGCAAATAATGATGATGGCCAGAGGGGACGGGAACGCTGAAGATGAGCTGAAGGAAGAGGAATCCAGCTCTCTCTTTTCATCAGCAGCCACAGATACGGCATCAAACCTGTCCAAACTTCTCTAACCAGTGAGCGATGATATGAAATCAAACACATCCAATAAAATGAACTTTCCCAAACCTGAAGCGTGTGTTGGGGGCGAGTAACCTTCTTTTGGACATTGGAAAGCAGCTACTTGTCATAGCAGGTTTATTGTTTACTGTTTAACAGTTGTTATTTTATACACTAAGCGTTTCCTTTTTTGTTCTTCACACTGTCACCAAGTAAAAGATAATAATTAGATTTTTTTATCGCCCACATAGAGCACCAACTTGAAACAGACCAACATTTTAACTTCTGTTAGCTCGTAATAACTATATCCACCTGTACAAACTGTACAGGTCAAGTAATTTGGTTCCCTTAACCAAGTTAATGTTTTTGTAATGTTGTCATCCAACCCTGTCCAAACCACAGATCAGTCATGGAGGCAAATCATGTTATTCCAAAACAAGCTAATAACTAAAGCTTAGTTTGTATTGCTGTGTTTCTCCACACTGTGTGATAAATGACAGAGGCACAAGGTGGCAATCAGCATAGATATATCTCCAGGATCTCATAGTGTAGTCTTAACTTGAAATGACTCTGACAATAACCGCGACCGTAAGCCAAAAGTATTAGCTGTAATGAGACATTTATTCAAATGTGATCGCATGACGCTCCAACCTAATCTGGGTTAAATACAAACACACAATAAAAGGCCCTGCCGTGGCTTTGTTTGAACGAGATCGTGTCTATGGCGACAGAGCGTGTTGGGTTAATTATGGCCGTCGTCCACGATTAGCTGTGACGAGACCACATTCCACCAGTCTGTTCTAAATAACTTGTTTCGGTTGTCGTGGCAATGAATTGCACTTTAAAGAAGAAACTGTTTATTAAAAACAATTAGACCTGATCAGACTGACTAATGATAATGTTTTTGCATCCTGAATAAATAGAGATCTGATATGATGTCACACAGTATTTATCTGAGCTGGGCTGTTAAGTTTGGTTGAACACAGATAGACAGGAAGACAGTTTGATAACGAGGAAGGTGCAGGAAAATCAATACCTACTACAACAGATCAGAATGGGGGTTATTTTGGCCCACTAACCCACTGACCCAGGAGAGGGTGGGGCTCAACAGCTGAGGACAGGGGTTCTGATTTTTGTCAAATGTTTTCCAGCTGGTTCCACCACATAAAGTTACTTCATGGCGAAGATTTTTGTGTATCAGGGATTTTTTAAAATAAAAAATAATTATTTTTTGTAACAACAGTATAACTCCCAAAATTCATTTAAGAATAAATGAGAATGATTTAATTCTCGTTATCAAAGAGACATTAAGATGTTTATTTCCTTTGTGTCTTACTAATCCATTACTTAATCTTCAGAAAGTTATATTAGCAGAAAACAACAGTGTGCAATACATCAGAGAACACCTAATTAACATAAGAATGTTAGACGCAGTGACAACACTTACACTGGTCCCAGGCCAGGGGACAACCACGGAAAGACCACGTGCACGGGGCTTTGTCCAGCTCTCACCCTCACCAAAACTAACTGACAATTAATGACAAATAAATCACAGTCTGTCAACAGGAAATCCTCTTACCAGATCATTCTGTGTAACCCCTCATGATTTCTGAGGGGCTCGGTCACTGTGTGTCATTCACTAACTGTCAATTTCAGACCAAGCTGCCATGGAAATCGTTAGGGAAGTAACAGACACGTGTAGAAAACAAGATCTAGAGAGAGAAGATACACTACTCGTAACGGAAATCTGAAAGTAACATATTTGAAACGCAAGCATATTTTTGACCATGCAAATGTAAAAAAATTATGTAAAAAGCTTCTGAAACTTTCAAAACTGCATGACTCCTGCGAGACAGATCGAAAGAGACAGACAGGTGGAAAGAGACAGACAGGTCGAAAGAGACAGACAGGACTGGAAAGAAAATCCCTCTCAGCTCAAACTTTACGGAAGTGATTTACCGGTCCAGAGAGCTGTGCCCAGCAGCAGACAGGCAAACAGCTGGCTTGCCTCTCACTACAGCTGTAGTGTCCACTCTCTCTCTCTGCCACGTCTCCAGCATACCTAATGCCACCCTGGCACACAGCCACGCCATTGGCTGACATCATCAAAGTGAGTCAGGGTAGGGCATCACCCCAGATGGGCAGCAGAGAGACAGGAAGTTGTCCACGGCCATATGCATTTGCCCTTCTGAACCACGGGTCATTACAGCTGCTTTTTCTTAATGACTGAAGTTTAATTAACCTGTATACACAGACTGTCTTATAGGCCAAGAAAATGTTGGCAGCGAACAGACACGAGGGTCTTTAGAAGTGCTAAGTGCCCGTGAGATCACAGGAAGGAGATTTCTAAACACGTCCTCTTCACGGAATGCTCGACACTGTGTGGCAGATGTATGACAAAACTGTTGGACGGGTGCGAAGTCCAGCAGCCTGTCATGGAAACCGTACTCGCTTCACAATGCGCCATACCCTCATATAAAAAGCTACAGACCGAGTCGAGATCTGGTTAAGTCAACAGTAGCTTGTAATGAAACCGAACCCAGGCGCAATCTATTAATAACCATCCCGTAATCAATATGCGCATTAGCCCGTAATAATATATCCATATTATGCACTTTGTCCCTTGGCTAAAAAGCATCATTGATTATATTAGGAGAATATGAACTCCTATTTAGTCTTTTTTGACATCTCTACAGTCATGGATATCAAAGCATCCGTGTAATTAAAAACTTCTTTGTTGAAACTTTTCGCCATGACTTTATGTCCTTGTAAACACAAACAAGTGTTTCCTGCCATCCAATATTCCCCAGCAGCATGGCCTCATGGGTAATGTGGTCCATGCTTGTAATACTGAAGACAGTGTCTTGTCGTCCCCTCTCAGGTGTATTTTTTTTCATTTAGTTTCTCTAGAATATTCTGCAGGCGCTGGTGTCCTAAATGCAATTACTGTACACAGCAGAGCGGAGCGGGTCCGCAGGGACCGCGGGTAAACAGGTTGCAGTCGGGGGTGCTGTTGTTCTGCTGCTGCTTAATTTAATTGGTGCGGCTACTCAGCTAGCCCCAGGTGACCATTATATGAAATCTTTGTAAAGAACAGGTTTACAATCGCCCCAGGCTCTGCTCATTGTTGTCTCCCTGATGTTACCTCAGAGATCATTCTTTCCCTTATTTTTGACATTTTCTTCATCTAAGGGAAAGACGGTCCTAATGATGAGTTTATGAGGAAGATATTGGGCCTTCACCTAAATTCATAAAGCCCAATACCAAACTTTTGTAGGTGGGCCCTTAGTGGTTCCCCCTAGTGGTACATGAGAGAGAATATCAAACTGAGCTTACCTGAAGCGAGGAAAATATCTGATCAGCAGAGCAGCGAGAGAGAGAGAGAGAGAGAGAGAGAGACTGATTAGAACTGAGGGAATCAATCAATACCAAATGGTTATCACGATCAGATTTAATCACCATCAAAACAAATTAACTAGCCATTGAAGGACCTTTCACTGGTGGTCACCATTCTTAGATTGAAACTGTCAACCAACTGGTGGTGACATTATGAAAGAAGAAGAATTATTCCTTGATGACATGAGATTGGCCTCCATTCACACACAGGAAACACTGTAATGGAAAGACTGCTCTTGGTTCTTCAAGCTGGGGTGGTGAATACTCCATTTATCGAAATTATACATGACTGCTTGAGGCGACTTTTTTTACTAAATGCAAGGTGTTTGAATGGAGTCGACAGGTTGTGGGGGGGGGCTTATATAGCTATAGAATGTGTCTAAATCTGACAAAAAATGAGGGTCAATTAGAGAAGACAATTAATCATATGATAACTGTTGATAACTTGCAGTTTGTCCTGACTGTGTGTAAGGTCTCCACAACTTTCTTCTATGAGAAACATCTCTAACGTTCTCCCACATGTTTCTCATGTGGTCTCCTCCACCTGCTCCTTTTGGACCCATAATTCATAATAGCAACCCAGCTAACAATTACAGGTTGTATGAAAGTTGCCCTAACGATTCCATTAACTAGCCAAAACACTAAAAATGTTATTTTGCATGTTCTAGGAACCGAACGCGATGATTGGATGAACATTTTATGGTCCTGCGCCTTCCACAGAAGATATGCAGGCATATTTAGACCACTTAGACCATCAGGATATGAGGAGACTTTCAGCCGGCACAGAAATAATGTTTCTGGAATAAAGTCGCCCGTGCTGCATTTAACTACTGAAGTGCCACAGCGAGGTGTCAATGAAAGGGTTAACTGCTTAGCTCCTGTAAGCTGCTAAAAAGAATCGAATCTTCCTCTCTCTGCTCACAATACTGTCGCACTGATTGATGAACTGCTGCATCGTATGAACACAAAGGCAGTTCTGATATTCCGGGCCTACTGTATTCATACCAGATAAACAACCACTGCACACGCTCTGAATACATTCTCAAGGGTTGTTTAGGAATCACATGAATCACAGCTTTGAAACGACACACAAACATCAACCGCAATTTATTCGTTTAGAAATAAATAATTACACTCGAAGCTGCACAAAGCAATAACAGAACATTATCCAGAATGTGATAATTAGTTAATTGCAGTGAAAACACATTTGTACAAGCTTTTTGGCGGTCGAAGGCTATCCAGACAAACATTTTCAGAGCAGAATTATGTAATGGCTTTAAATGAAAGTGACAGGTCTGTCAGTTATGGTAACCCTACACGAAATGTGACCTCTGCATTTAACCCATCACTGATGAGGAGTAAACACACTGCAAGTCATGAACACACACACACACACGCACACACACACACACATCTCCAGATGTGCAATCAGGGGAGCAATCAGGGGTTTGGTGCCCTGCTCTTCAAGGGTTAGGGGCACTTCAGTTGCTACCTGCCAACGCTGGAATTGGACCAGCAACCTTCTGATCACAAGCCCAACCTACTAACCAGTAGGCCACAACTGCACCTTAAACAACCCTGCTAAACGGTAATTAGGAAGTGATGTCATTGTTAATGTTTCATAAAGCAGACGACCTGACGGCAACCGTACACTCCTAAAATGACTCTGATGATAGATAATAGATAATAAAAGATAGATAATAAGATCCGTCTTTCAAAATCAAACATGCATGTTAGGTTACACCCACATACTTCTTGAACAAGACAAAATACACTTTCCACAGTTACTGCAAACATTAATAGCCCAAGCTGCATTTATGATGATGCCGCATTTAATGCAGGAAGAGCCCGAATCCCACACACATTAATGGTGATAAATACACCTGATGCCTCCTTATCTACAAAGTGTTCACGTCTTATCACGGGGAAAATGATTCTGCAAATGCGTATTATAAGAACCGCGTAATTGATTTCCTTCCCTCCCACACCGATTTACTTGTGACACAAAATTAATGGGTTTTGTAAACAAACACTGTGAACAAATAATTACATAAAAGTTACCAAACAACAAATGGACTTGCCAGCATGTGAATATAGAAAACAAATGTCTTTATTAAAAGATGAGAGGATGAAAAGAAGATGGAACTGACTCCATCCTTTGATAACACACATGCACTTTTCATGCGCTGGGGTTTGCACACGTCAGACTGGAATTGATGCGGAAGTTTGGGGCGCAGGATGTTTGGCAGGTGAGCTGATCTCCGCTAACAGAGGGCGGTTCTGGACTCAAGCGTTATTCTGCGGTTGTACTGTCCTGCTTTCGGCTCTCTTTGTCATGGGAGAGACTCAGACAAAGACCCAGAGCACAAACATATCAACTTCTGGAATTGCAGAATCTAAGTGAGCTATGAAAAAC
>JAZGTJ010012742.1:3366-13932 GCA_036877575.1 Botia almorhae
AGAGAGAGAGAGAGAGAGAGAATCAGAGACTTTATATTGGGAGCCCATCTGTCAGTCTCTTTTCTGAATATGTCCATGTAATTCTATTTTATTATTCCCAAAGGGGAAAAGGATGAAAGGGAAGAAGAGAGTGAGCGTGAAGGAAGAAATAGATTGAAAGGAAAGCAGCACAAGTGTGAAACCCTAGTAAGAAATGAAGGAACGAGAGAAGAATGTTCGTTGCTAAGTACTCAGATAACCGATAAAAGACGTTAGAAGGTATGAAAGGAGGAAAGAATAAAGCAACTGTAACAATGCAAACAGAGGCAAACTTAAAGAAACGTGTATCACTTCCAGCATGTGCTGATACATTGAGCTCCGCTGCTCATGTAGGTGTCGCGTGTTCGAGTCCGGCTCACAACCGTTTCCTTGTCTACCCTCTTCTCGGTGTAATTTCCTGTCCTTTTTTGTTATCTCTACCTAACAGTGGCGCAAAGGCCACGCAAAGAATTGTACAAGATCAAATAAAAGATACACAGAGAAACAAATAATAGTGACACCATCTGTCCTTAGATATTAAAACTGTGTGTGTGTGACCGTGCTGTCAGATGAGGCAGACAGATAAATGGCCGTTGTCACAATGGTGCAGTTTTCCTCCACCCCTTATAACAGTACATCAGTCAGCCCCACACAGACTGACAGCAAATTATCCAAATTAAAACAGGCTTTGCATGGCACCTGGCCCCATCCCTAAGGACCCCAAACAGCTGAGCTCAGAACAGACCTTCAAAAAGACCCATGGCCCCCTGCAGTAAGGCTAAGACCACACCACACTGGCACGCTGATGACCTGCACTCATCATGGGGTTACAGGTCAAAGGTCATTCAAGGACACATGGCTCATTCAGATCAGTTAGCAGTCATTTATGATGATTAACTTTGGATCAAGGCTTTGCAAAGTGGTTCTGGTCTAAAGTCGGTGCAAGATAAAGTTAAACTGAAGAGAAATCAATATGCCAGCGCTGAGAGCATTATACAGCCTCCTTTGGTTTACCTTCATCATGAAACTATGACTGTACATATTGAGCAATTTAGAACAGTGTCCGTGTTTTGGCCTATTATATGCAAAGGCATTTGACCCAATATTATCTGATGCTATTTCTGCTCACGTGACCTCTGCTTTGATATATTTGAACAGACAGAGAGATAATCTTTGCATCTGATGATAAATAAAGACAGACAGACCAAGGCCATCAATAAGATGCCTTAATATATAATGAATCATATAAATGACACATGCACTCACATGCAACAGACAGAAACGTTTGCTTTAAAGAGCTCTTACCTTCAATTGACTTTAATAAAGATAAACAATGGACGCAGGGAGTCCCCCTCCAGTCTTTCAATCTCGGTGAAATCCGAGTAACAGCTCATTCTCCGGCTGGGAAAATACATTTGCATTTTGATAAGCCACCCAAAACGAAATCATCAAAACAATGATGAAGCGTCTATCTGTCAATGCCGGGGCAATGCAGAAACTACAGATCACGTGACGGGAAAATGTCTTTTAAAATGTCTTTAAACTTCTGCATGCGTGAGAAAGCTGTATTGAGAAACACCAAAGAACTGAACCGATTACGAACGTACCGCGAGGAAGAAAATAATACGATATTATCGTTTCTATTTGTCACCAAATCACAAGCACGAGCAAACAGTGTTGAAAGCCGGGCAACCACGTGCACGCGCTGTTGTGAAACTCAGGGCACTTTAACAATCAACATATACCGTGAATTGTTTAAAACAAACGTTATATATTTCGCACACCTGAATAAAAATAAAAATATTCCACTCATCTAAACAACTAAAATATCGACATAAATAATGTAGCGCCAGCTGTTTGTATTATAATACATTTAAAACGCTCTCTACCGCCATCTCTGTCTGAACCATAACATTGCAGTTTTATTTTTGAGATTATATCATTTAAGGTCTAATGGGCCTTCACGTAAAGACAAGAAAGCGGAAGAATACATCATGTGTAATGAACAACAAATCCTATTAGCAAAATGTAGTTTAAAGCAACAACTGATCCCCCATTACATGTCTCTCTCTGTTTCAGTCAACACACGTGGGCCTTTACAGAAGCGTGTATTTCAAGGTGCATTGCAATTGTTTGCACAGCTGGTCTCTAGTCTGTTGTAGCAACAGTTGTATTTGTTGTAGGTTTTTGTTTGCAACATGTTGGCGTGTCCTCTCTAGTGTACATTTCATTTCAGTTGACTGTAAAGTTTAACAGGGGCAAGAAGTTCAACCAGCTTGTAAACTAGCTTTTAGCAGAAACTTTGAAACAAAATACACCTCCATCATTTCATCTGCATTACCAAAGAATCGCCAGTTCAACGTCATACTGTCAGTTTGTCAACATTGTTTTAGAATTAGACTTTGCTGCCACCATCTGGCAGAAGTGACCAATAACATGTTTTCTATTATACCCCTTACCAGATAAATTACAGGATATTTGTGTCCTACGCGTTGTCTTCATATTCACAAAAACATTGAGGCAATTCTACGAAAAATCCTGTTACAACATTGGACTGTCAGTGGATGTCAGATTCGACCATTTTCATTTTGATCATCATAATCATTCGCAGTGAGACATTTAAAACAACATGGGTTTTGCACTGGTTTTTATTGACAGTTTGTACAAAAAAGAGGTATGATATCACATAACCAGGCCACGTTCACCATATAAACAACTAGATTAAAAAAACGGCAAAACAATTGAAACGAAACGACGGGTGTTGATTTACAATTTGTTAGTGTTGGTCATGTTAAACCTTACAAACAGATACCACACGTGAAGAACTGATGAATTAACAATAAAATTAAGAGGACATTTTTAATCTAGAACAGAATGTTCAGCATTTCTGTCGATCGGTTATGCTCAGTTAGGAGAAAGTTTAGGCTTTAAGTTTAAGCCTTCTGCCCATTTAGTCTCCAACAAATATTGTCCACCAGAAATTACTTTTTTTTTTAAAATGCCATTAAAGTTTATGAGAATTACGTTTGTGTTATTCCAACTTAAAGCATCATGCATGTTCGCGAGAGATCACTGACACGAGGGCATCACGTCTTTAAACACAGACAACTTATTAGCTATTATGACTAATCCATTAACAATTACTCTCCTACTGATATTCTATGTATAAATAATAATTGCTTTAAAAATTACACCTGACGTTTTGGCACATTCGAGCTTTTGGTTTCTGAGAAAACATATGCTTCTAGTACGTCCAATTGAGCTTAAACCGGAAAACCGCTGACATAGACCAATCGGCACTAACTGCATAATATCTGGTGATGTATGATCAGCAGTGGAGGGGGCGGGACATTACAGATATTGACAATCACATAAGACAGACCTCAAATAGACAGTTAGGTAAACTAGAGATGTACTGAAATGTATGAAACTAATATCACTTCTGCTAATGGATGAATGACGCCATGACCACTGTGATGCTATTAAACTGCTGTTATTATTTAAAGATGCTTAGAGTACCCTGGAGGCTGTGAGGGGGATCTACCAGCATGAGGTTTAATGTCATTCTTTCAAATGTAATTTTAAGCCCAAGGTTTACTAATGAATTTTCTGAAAGTCTTAATGTTGTCATTAACAATGGACAGTTTGAGCTCCTTCATATCATGAGGGTTAAAAACCACAGACAACAGTAAACAAACAAACAGAGATGAAAACATTTGGAAATAGAAAATAATTATATATATTTACCAATTATATATACTAATATATAATTCTGTGACTTTAGTTTAAGCAACGAGTGAAGTCCAGGGGCAGAATGAGGAGTGATGTGAAAACAAAATTAAACTTTTTATATATATATATAACTATAAAAAAAATCCCACGACATTCAACAAAATGAGTTTCAATACACCCTTCTGTGATAACTCTATCAAACGTATGCAGCCATTTAAAGAATACTTTTGTAACTGCAAACTACTGCATAATCAGAGGACTTAAGTTATGAACACTGGATATTTGATATGTATACATACATGTATATACACGTACAAGAATATCCTTCACTAAAAGTTTAGTACGCGGAACTGTACAATAGCTTCCAAAGGGAACAGTTTAGCAAAACATTGTCTTGCTTACATAGTAACACTATGTTTTACAATACAAGATTAAAATTGTCCCATAACGGAAAACGAGAAACAAAACACAAAAGTTTTGCGCAAGCCCAGAGAGGCCACAAAGTGCATATACGGTCATTCAGAAGCCACTGTTAGAAGGGAACTGGAGCGGGGACACATTTCTGCGAATGTATTCTGCTGTTCACCCCGGGTTGGTGGGGTGTCCACTGACTCTAAACGACTGTTGCCTTACAACGACGTCACAACGTGCGTAATGTTGTTTATTAGCGGTTGCCATGGCAACATGCTCAGGGTTAGCGTTAGCCACTTTGAACAAAACACACGACACAAAAGCCATTGTTTAAATTCATCTCTGGCTTCCGCTAACGCCCAGGACTCAAGCAGAGGCTTTGCATTAGTAAACCGTGGTGGTAAACAAAGAACGCTCGGTCTCGGTGAGAAGGCCCAGTGACGCAAGCAGGACAAAATCTCCCAAAGAAAAAACGCCACCCCCCCCGAGTATACTACACTATTAATATTAGGACAACAGTATGATCATCAACTCAAAACACACACACAAAATAAGTACGGTTAAACGTAATATGAACCTAACACAGAAACACTTCAGTTTGAAGCACATGAGGGGCCACGGGTCACGTGACCACGACTGAATGACAGCAAATGAACGTTTGTGCGTGGACAACCTTCTGTCTGGAACGAGTGGAAAGAGTGACCTCTAGAGGAGAATGCTTGAACCAGCAATTTCTGAAAGGGTGTAAAACTCAAAAACGGTGACTTATCCTTTACACTAGTGCATTTGAAACACTGAAATTCTTGTGTTTCTCTCCCTTCAGCCACTTCAGATCTTCACAGACTTATCTGGACTTTTAAAGTGGAGGGAAATCTGAGTTTCTTGACGCTGTGGCTCAGATAAAAAGATGTTTGAAATGACCGAAAATGAAACGAGCGAGAACTTTAATCCGTGTTTTATTCGCTGCCGATTCAGCGGTTTCTTTCATCGTCAAGCATTCCCCTCTTTGATTGTCCTTCCAAAACAGACTTCTCGTAAAACATTTCATGAGAAACGAACAAACAAACAGACCTGCTTTAGCATGTCTGTTTAGCATTAGTCTTGCTTTTTAAAACGCTCTCCAGTTTGACAGGCCAAAATCCCATTCTGTTATATTTCTCTATGAGACTAGAGCCCCATCTGGGGTCTGGGATAACAATGCGTTTATAGATTTGTTCTACTGCCTTTGGTCTAAGCCTGGGACAATCTTTCCCCCATATCTCTCTCTCTCTCTATCTCAGTCAAGCTTTTGCTTTCCCGCCCTGTTTCTCTCTCTCCCTGTCATTCCTTCTCTCCCTCTCTTTCCTTGTCTCTTTCCAGCAGTTAACCATTGAGCAGGTACACCACCAGCTCATAGGTACACATCATGATAGCAGTGTTAGGGATCTGGCGGACCAGGTGGGTGGTCAGGCCTCGGTAAAGTGCCCTGTAACCTTCCTCTCGCACCACCACGTTCAGAGTTTGGAAGAACGAACGGTATTTGCTGCCCTCCTCGCGTAGTCTGGTACGAATAACCTCTGTTAAGGAGAGAGAGAGAGAGAGAGAGAGACAGAGTGACCAAATGTATAGAATGTCAGGGTTTATTAGAACTAGCTAGATCATGCTATGGCTGACCAATCAGCACTCACCGTGGGGATAGGCGATCGATGTGGCGCACGTTTTGGATGTGGCAGCAGCCAGCATCATTCCCACAAAGTCCGAAGCATCTTTTACAGATTCATCCTCTTCGTCCATGTTTGCATTGGCTTTGGACTCTATAAGTTTGCGTTTAATGCTTTCATAGATGACAAAATGGATGACAGTCTCTGATATGCCGGCATAGGAAGCAGACATGCCCCGGTAGAATCCCCGTAACCCATCTGACTGATAGACGCGTCGGACACACTCAAACGCGCTCATGCGTCTTTCTCCGCGGTTCCTGAACAAAACACCATAACAAAATATGCAGTGTCAAAAATGACGTAGTGTCAATGAACCTCTATAAACTGATATAAGGATTAAGGCCATAAACACATGATGCATCCTAATACGCCTACTTATAGTATGCACTAAAAGTATGCACTTATTTTGCGATGGTAAAGTATGCACAGTTGAGTACATAGCAAAAGAGTATGTAAACAATGGGACATATTAAAACATAAAAATGTAACAGACTCTTGTTGACTTGCAGCACATTTTTAACTAACAATTGCACACAATGCAACTCCTCTCTGCATTTCAGCTAATTTCTTTTTGACTTTTTCTCATGTATTTGTCACTATTAAAAAAATGTAGGAAAGCATCACATATTCAATTTATAAATTCCGTGTAGCGCCACTAAACTCCTCCCTCTCACAATGCATTGTGGGTAATGTCAGCTACTGGAGGGTACATGGATCTGCACTACAAATTTTCACCAGAAACAGAGACCATCCGGGTACTTTTGACAATACCAATTCAACATATCGCGATTTGGAATATACGAATTCTAATTTCCAATAATTAACTTTCAAGAATCACAACATCTGGCACAATTTAGCTACAACCCTAACCCTAAACTTACATCTTGTAAGCTTTAAGCTATTTTGATAAGCTGTGTAAGGCGTTTCATTAGAGTTATGCTACATTCTACAGGCCAAGCTCTAAACAGATGCAAATGTTGGCCAAAGTTTTGGACTCGTTGTAAATACTTAACATGGGCTTGTGTTACCGTGGTGATAAACAAATCTCAGCACTGGGGGGGACAAGAGTTACTTCAAATGTGAAGGTACCGAATTAAACTGAACAGAAGGGTCACTGACACTGATGTTTAAGCATTTGCAGAAATGATGCGTCTACAAGACATTCGTGGGCTAAAATAAACACTCAGAAAACGATGTTACTCACCTGGCATCAAGCTGCAAGCGTGTCTTTATAAGCCAGATCGGGTTGGTCGCTGTAATGGCAGTGAACCCTGAGAAAATAAGGTGATTGGATGAGACACAGCAGTGATACGGTCAATGTGACTCAGTACAGGATATTTAGCACGTCTACTGACTCTAGAAACTCCACACTTCAGAACAGTGCTGTGGACGTCTGTAAAATATGCTTATGGCCCGTTGTGTTTCAGCTTAAATCAATAAGTAAACTTCAGGGGGTTTATCTTGTATTCCAGGAAATACAGGCATACCAGATCAATATCAAACAACTTGAAATCTGGAAAATCATCACAGCGCCGCTACAAACGTATTCTTTAATTCATACTGTAGGTAAATCACATGGATGAAAGCCATAAGCACATCTTAGAGCAGTGGCCACAGCAGTAAATTAGGCCTTTTAGCTAAAGCAATAAGCCGTAACGGACAATTTCCTCTATAACTGGACTTTGAAACCAATGTAGCTTAACTCCTCGAATATGACGTGCTTTTTATAAAAATGATATAGTGTTCGATAACTGGCATAGAGTATGTGTTAAAGGAGAATTCCTAAGATAAAGAGGATTGCTGTCCAGTTACATAACTGCAGCTGAATACAAAAACTGTACTTGATTGACTGATAAATGTTATGCTTTATCACAGCATGGGCAAAAACACTACACCACCGCTGTGATATTCTCAGATTCATGCCATGCGGTTACAATGCTGGCAAGATGCGTGATATGACAAAATATTAGTAAATGTAATTTGCACAACAACCGCTTGTATATTTCTATGCCCGTACATTATGTGTGTGCTGGTTAAGGTTCCAGGGTTAAAAAGCATTAAAAGCAGCACTGAAATATTCTGCCTGATGTTGGTGGAAACGATTAGCTCTATACAACTGCAGCATAAGCACAAAGCCTGGCTCTGTGTTGTGGGTGCGCACAATATACTACAAATCCCCAACAAAAAAAACGAGAAACGATGGCGATTGAAGATGAAGATCTGTGTGCATTTCTAACAATACGCCTTCAGTATGAACAGTGTTTTCTCAGGCTAAACAAACCATAAGGAGGTGTGTTGGGCTAAAGTAGAAGCTCTAGAGAGGGTAAGAGACCTAAGGCAATTTACTGGTGAGAGAGGGGGAATGAAAGATCGGTACAAGAGAGTAAGAGAGAGAGTGAGAGAGAGAGAGCGTGTCTCTGACGAGTACTCACAGGGGAGGGGCAAAGCTCCTCTCCTCACAGCTGCAGGACGAAGCCTGCAGATATGGGGGGCAGAGCAGGCTGGCTCACAGGCCCTCACGCAGGGTGAAAGCTACAGTAAAGGCCTAAAATAGACACAGGCTTTTCTGTACCACAGTCACAAGCAGCAGTCCACATGCCCCTCAGAGTCATGTCAAACACATGAGGGAGTGGAACACTTCAATAAACCCCGCCCACCCCCCCAAGAATCCCCACCCACATCCCAGCCCCACCCACCAGTTACATCAAACAATAACCGTTCCTTCCCTTCCACCCTCCCCAATATTAACAATTAAGTGAGTGCTTTCATTTTCCTTTCCTTGTTTATGGACAGAGGGAGACAGTTTGATAGAAGGTGGAAGGCAAAATACGAAAGAGAGAGAGAGCGAGAGAAGCTCTATTCCAAAATCTAGTGAAGCACCCATTTAAGTCGTCATGACACATATTATCACAATTTAGGGAGAATCATTCTGCTAGCTTTAGCTATCACAGTTTCTTATGAAAAGACAGAGTGAGAAACAAGAAAAACAAGATAATGACGAGACAAGACATAAAAAAACAGAAACTTAAAATTCAGTACCGAGTATTGATAAAAACAACTGAAAAATGTCAGATTAAAGAGTCTAAAAATGGACTGTTTTAACCAATATTTGCACATGCTATATTGTTTCATGCTTATTAAAATACTGCGGTTAGATTAGCAACATGCTAGTATTGCTAATGAATACGCTGACATTTCACTAGGTTTTGGGACAGAGACGGGGGAAGAAACAGAAAGAGAGAGAGAGAACATCAAAGACAGAGCTTTGAGTTTTAAAGGGAGATAAAGAGAAACAAAGACAGAGAAAAAGACAGTTTTTGAGTTTTAAAGGACATCACTGGACCAGTGTTTCTATGTAAATGTGAAGTTTTAGAACAGAGCTGAACTTACTGCAGCTATACAAAAGCAAAACTATTTATCATATTATCATATCTTGATCATAACTGAGCGTTATCATTGCTGAGTCATATAAACAGCTCACAATTTAAGCTGGGATCAAAGTTTATATCAACAATAATTTTAAGGAGGGTTAGAGGCAGTGCATGTGAGAGTCAAATGCTAACCTTGTCATTCCTGTTGACAAAAAGTCATTGAATACATGTCTGAGTGAAACATGCTGAGCTATTTGTCATCTATAATTTCATTCATGTTTGTAAAATACTAATGATGCTGTAAGCAAATAAACAGCAGTTATTTACAGAGTGTTTCTGTTCACAGAAATCTGCCCATTTGAACCAGTGAATTAATCAATTTGCCTTTGTGATCGGTGACCTAAAATCGAACGTTTTTGTTTTCCATTTTTCAAAACACAAAACTTTATTTACAAGTTTAAATTAGAATTTGAATTCTACATTTTCACTGTGTGCATAAACACTTGCACCCCACTGTATTGATGATATTATTCTCCAGCAGTCTGGACCCAGTTAACAATTTTAGGCTGTAATAATGTTTCCCTAAAGTTTCCATTAAGTAACAACATTAAAAGGGTGATTTGTAAAGTGCTAGGAACATTGAAAACATCCTGTTTTTTTAAGCATTGTATTAACCCGTATGGCTTGTTCATAATAAAATTTTTCAAACTTTTTTTGATTTTCGAAAATGTTCCTCTAACTAAAGAACAACGTTTTTGAAATGATATAAAACGTTCTAACGCTGAAATCGATGAGAGAACTTTTATAGAACGATAGCCAACATTCTGAGAACATGATGATACACAATATGATTATGTATGACTACGATTATACATAATCCATATGAAAGTGCATCACAATGCAAGCGCCGAGCTACGCGTGACGTCTCCGCTGTAAGCTAATGCCGATACAAAGAGCAAACACGAGAAACAAAATAGTCTACGTTGCTTTTGAGAGAACCGAGCGACACGTGTAAATATTTCATGGGTTTGTTCCTTATCAGATGCCAGTTTTCCATTCCAGGGGTTCAGGGACCTAAATTTAACCCCTTCTGTAACATAAGGGCTATGTGCGCTGTATAGTGGTACTGAGGGGAGCGGCGTGGCCCCTTTTTCTCTTATCTCTAGCGTACACACGGCACGTGCTGAATGTTTATGCCCAAACACTAGCAAAACAACCTTATAACGTATTTGCTGGAATCGAATGACAAGGTTAGCATTCAGAACTGCTAAATACATGAAAGAACAAGTGCATGTGGTTTATATACTGAATTTACCTTGGGGGGGTGGGGGTGG
>JAZGTJ010012743.1:0-15594 GCA_036877575.1 Botia almorhae
GGTGGGCTTCTGTTACTTTGGGTGCTGTTGTTTTGACTGATATTTTTGTCTTTGACACAGATCATCTACTTTAGAGGAGAGCGTTAAATCCATGTCTCTGTGTCCTGAGGAGGACGACATCCCGTGGGAGAACCTGAGAGACAACCGAGATCTGACAGTTCTCGTGGGTTGGAACCCCAAAGACCGGTACTGCAAGAACCATCACACATAAAATATCGTTTTTAATGATCTTGTTTATGATTTATTAAAATACAGATTTAGTTTCATATTATGACCTGTTGCCAAAGAAATTTAGGGGGCTGCACAATATATTAAAGTTGAGGTGATGCGTTCTTTGCCCAGATAGAATGTTGGTTATACCATTTTCCATGTTGAAATATATTATAATTCAAATTTACGAGTTTGATACCGTATATCGCATTATTTAGCAAGTTACATATCACAGTTTTTCACATTATCGTGAAGCCTGTTTTCTGATTTGGGATTGACGGTTATTTTGTTTCACAGAGATATGAATGAGGAGCACAGACAGCGCTCTGTAGAGGAAGAGACGCTGTGGCTGAGGTTACGATCTCTAACTCTGCGTCTGATTGGCTGCCTCTCTACGCTGAATCACCCGTCAGCGCCACGGAACTCCGAGAAGATGACGGAGAACGGAGTGGCGGCCAGACCGTCTTCTCTGCAGACGCTTCTGTCCCAGCTGGAGAACACGATAAACCAGGCCACCCAGTTTATAGAAATACACGCGCAGGTCAGACTCGCTCGGAGTGAGAGACTGCAGTCTGTTTCTCTCTGAGACGCTGTTCTGAGTGTAACGTGATATCTTTGTGCTTCACAGCATCAGTACCCGTTTCTGGGTCCCGTATCGTCTCGGTTGGCCGGGGTTCTGTCCAGCGGTTGCTGTCAGTGTCAGCTGACCTCTCTACAGCTTCCTCTGCACCTGCAGGAGCTCGAGTCTGCCGGACTGGGTCTGTTTATATTCATGTGTTTATATTATTTATTTATTTCATACATTTAGTTGGACATCGTTTAGTAATAACAATTGATTTGTTATTAGCAAAATAAGTCAAATTCAAACATTAATACATTTTTCTCTTCTGTACTTTCAGATAATTCAACGGAGCTTCAGACACAAATATCAAATCTGTTCAAATCGCTGGCCGTACAACTTCACGGTACATCACAGATTCATTCTAAACTGCTCAACAATGCACCATCATTATTGCACATATTTGTGTCTTTTTTTTGATTGGTTGGGATTGTTCTTCATGCGAGCTTCACTTTTCTTGTAGCTCTTATGTTTTGTGTGGGGGTTTGTGCACTGGTGATATACAGAAAACGTACGTTTATTTTTGTGACGTCTTTTCATGTTATCTGTTCCTCACCAGACTTGTTGGAAAAGTGTAGAGGTGACCTGTTTGACGTCAAAGACGGTCAAAGCGCCACGCAAGCCTTTTTACTGGAGAACTTGGTGTACTTTACTGAAGTGAGTCTCCCACCGTCACATGACCAGAGAATCTACAGCTGCCCCAAGAAACTGACACTTCCTGTTTCCATTCCAGAGCATGTGTGTTGTCCTGTGGGTGTGTAGTTACTGTGGAAGTGTCCTGCGACCATTAAAGTCCAGTTTACAGAAGAAGAAGAGGAAGAGGAAAGAGCCCAGCGCTGTAACGGTAATCAGCTTTGATGTCTCCTGACGGTTTAATCGTCACACTCTTTCAGGTCTGTGATTATTGCAGCTGTGGGCTGAGAGAACGTGGATCGCTCTTGTTTACGCCGAGATGTGATTTCTCTCCCACACAGCCAGTGGTGCTCACCGGCTTTCAGGAGTTCAGTGGCAGCTTGCAGAGTCTCCTCGCTCAGGCTCTTGAGCACATTAAGAGCCAAGAAAGCAGCCTGACCGCACTGAAGCTGGGATCTCTCACTCTGGAGGGACAAACCCAGACTGAGGTGAGTCACAGCTGAACATTGCCAGAAGTGTATATGAATGATTCCGGTGTGGTTTGAAAAGTCCAGCAGACGTGCGACCGTAAGCTTATAGTCATGCAGCATGTCATTTACGTTACTCTGATTTGAACAGTAAGTTTATAATAATGATTTGTATTGTGATCTGTCGAGTCCGATTTTGTAGGAAATGCAATCTTATGTTTTGAACAGAGATGGCGATAGAGATTTAAAGTTTGCGGATTGCCACTTTATTTTCTTCCTCTGCTTCTTCAGGCGGAGGGGACCTTCACGAAGACCGCCATGGACAAGGTGCAGAGCAGCTACCTGCGTTCACTGCAGGAGATCGGAGAACTTTTAAAGAAGAGAGCGGACTCGTTAAAATCCCTCAAGATCTAAGAACTCCATCAGTACACCAACCAATGCGGTTCCTCACCTGCACGTCTCCACGTGCCTGCCACCTCCATCTCAAACACAACGTCCTGTTCCTCTCTCTCTCCTTCTACAAACATCAAATCTGTGAAGTCAACTCGGTGAGGCTGTCGGGCTGGGTCTCGCTCTGTTGTCCTGTTCTTTATCTGATCTTCTCTTGCCATTTATCCATCTCATTACTCGTATACAGAGGCACACTGTAAGATCCAACAACATCTTCAGCACAAACATCTATGGTGCTCTGAGTAGCACTTTTAAGTGGGAAAATAAACTTCATACCCCTGGCAAAACTACATAGGCAAACGAATAAGCAATTTTAGAATAACTGCTATAAATTATTGTACATAGTGTGATGATAAAATATCAGCGAGAACTCTCATGAATTAAAGTGAAATGCTTTGGCGTTTGTGAATGTCTTACCTTATTGTCTCACTATTGTCGACCTCGTACTATGCGGTCGCCTTTCTGGCGTTTTTTCGATTCGGAATGCGTTCTGCAAATTGGCCCCTTGATCATCCAAGGCGCGCCCCCTGCTGGTGTGACTGTGTATCGTGGCCAACTCGAACCAACTTCCAGACCTAAACTTCTACAACGTGTTTACGTAGTTCAAGATGCGCTAGCACCGCACGCCATTCTCGCACGACCAGCCAAGAGCAAAGTTTTGTCCCATTAGCATTGTTCGTATTGGGTAGATTATTGCTATAATGAACAATATCCCGATCACTATAGTGACCATAGTGAATAATTGTTCCCCAATTAGCTATAACATGAGCTAACGTTGGGTGCTTATATTACAATGTTTGTATATTACAAATGACTGTACTTGAGCCACAAGCATTCAAAATGTAGCTTTCCTACGGTGTGTTTGGCAAACTAATGGCGTCGTTACCATTTAGATACACAAATAAATCGACATAATGTTGACGGCTACACGAAACACACTAATGTCTACAGAACAGTTAGGATGACGCCGTCTAGAAAAGTTGAACGTTTATGTAGTTACTAAAATTTGATTCGTATCTGAAGGTTCAACAATGTTTTGACATCATCAATAATGTTCGAAATTAGTTTTATGTTTAAAAACGATATTTTGTCATCGGTTGGGTGAGTTTATGGTTGAACTGGTAACAATTGTCGAATTGCACTGAAGTAACTTATGTTTTATTGATACATACCAAAAACATCGAAATTATCCTTGCATTAGCATCGCAAGAGGCGTGATAGAGACTAAGCTAGGTTTTTATAAGACTGACGTGTTGATGTCTAACGAGAAGTGCAACTGTTTACAACGTTTTCGGGCACCATTAGGAATCATGTTTGTAAAGGGGTAGCGCATTATATGGTGCGCTGCCGTCTGCGAGCTCTCGCTGCTTTATATTTGCTTTTGGGGGGATTTTTGCTTTTCTTTGTCATGTTATTTCTTATTTTAATTAAAGAAGTGGATACAGGACAGATTGTTCAGTGAAAGATTCTTCTGTCGTTTCGAACTCTGGAATGTCAACGAAAACCAACATTTCAGGATCAGAGGGCTCGTTTTGTCGTCGCTGTCACAAACTATGAGGACGCTAACGTTTCCAAACCGAGACCGTTTGGAGATGTCGAGGTGGTTGGAAATACATGGGCTGTTTTTTTTTTTGTTAGGAATATCTAAAAAACTAAACAACACTGGAATGTGAGTTTTTTTTTTAAATAAAATGTAAATGTTCCACATGTTGTGTCCATATCTGCTTTCTTAAATCATTAAATGTCACTTTTACAAGTAGTTAATATTTAACTGTAGTTTGTTTCTACACTTACTCATTAGATATGAGCCAGGTTAATTATTAATTTTTTAAATGCTTAAATTAGTTTTACTTGCTAAACGTTTTCATTTGTTTGTATAGTGTATGCAAGACAGCAATGTACTGATATTTATAAATCATATTTATCAACAATTCTATGCAATAATTTCAACAGTTTAACCCTTAACAATTAAAAACGGTTTATTGTCTGCAGAAGAATTGTGACAGTGGGATAAATGGTAATACCTTGCAACAGCTAATAACTATGGTATATATCATATGTAACTTATTTCTATACAGCGTTGTTTACAGTTCGTATGCAAATCAATCCCACAATGCACCTCGAGGGCCAGCGGGAGGCCGCTGTTAGGTGCTGCCAAAAACAGTGAAATATGTACCACCAAAAAAGTCCTTGTCATTTTAATTTAACTGTGGATGATAAGATTATCTTGTGACTGTTTGACGACATTGATTTTCCAGTAAATGCTATGTGCTCTTAACACACATTTGTGTTATGTGTCAAGAGGTTAATAATACACACATACACAGGCGTGTGTAATCGAGGGAAGGGTGTGTGAACTAAAGGCCGCACAAAGAACGAGCGCGTAAACATTTCTAAAAATGAAACGGGAGGTGTGTTAGTAAGAAATGACAAAAGCCACGTGATTTTGCGTAATTCTTCAACTTGACAACATATGCAAACGTCACGTAAGCGTCATATGGTCGCATATGCACGTGGAGGGCACGAGAGCTTTCTCTGCAACACGCTTTTCTGACTATGACGACATTGTGTTGCGTATTATAATCGCGCACCTTAAACCTGTCGCATCATACTGTTCACACTTCCACATTTTAGAGCCAACGTCACGTATTACCTCCAAACCAAATGAAAAATAAAGGATATCTTGCATAAAGCAAATTACAACTCCTCCACCTTGATTCCCATTATTATTATTATTGTATAATCTTGTTCTCATACACACATGTGGTCATATATACACACATACACATATATGCAAATTATGTGATTGTATATTATACAATTATTTGTGCATCATATGTGTTGTGCTGCTCTACGCCGCTTTAAATTATTTAAGAAAGGTGCAGCAACTTAATTAACATATATTTTTGCAAAGGAAAAACTTTTAACGGCCTTGAAAAATGGTTCAGTCAACACACTTCTTTTGATTTTAAAGGGGTTCAATCTAACTAGCAAGTTTTTGTTATGACATTCAGAAAACAAATGTGTACAAAAGAAACAATCCTGTGAATGAGAAACAATCTTCACTTTTAAGTGAAGTTGAGCCGTCATTCTGAGGAACTCGGCTTAACATGTTCCTCTCCTGAAAACATTGAAATACTTCAAATGCAATTGCGCAACAATAACAGCACTTTGTTTTGATATAAAACGGGTAGAGCTACATTTCAAAGCAGTTCTGGTGTCCTCTTGTGACATGTTAGTGAATCGATTACAATATATCAGAGCCTCTAGTGTAGACAGAATGAGGACGCGTGAACAAACCCTCATTTCCAAAGCAGCATACGCAGAATTTCCTCCATCCAGTAAGCAACACAGAATAAACTAAATACAGTAAACCACAAGTCCTCGGATACTGTGACAGCCAGCTGATTATCCTCTGAATTCGCTACTTTCCCCTCTTGGACCGTCCTTTCCTGCCCCCGTGTTTGCCCGGGCCGTGAGCAGAGGGCCCTGCCTGTGGGGTGGCAGGGGCTGAAGCGATGTTGATCTGACCCTCCTGGATTTCCTGCCGGGCGTCTGCGGGCATCCGATCGATCTGCTGCTGCGTCTCCAGGTAAAACATCACGTCCCTCAGCTGCTCCTGCAGCTCGCCAATCTGACTGTCCTTATTGGCTGTGGCCTCGTGGCTCCGCCTCTCCTCTTCCTGCAGCTGTGTCTGAAGCTGCGTCTGATTGGCTCTCAGGCAGCGGTTCATCTCCTGCTCCTCTCTTAACTCTTGGCTGAGTTTTACAACTTTGTTATTTAGCTGTGAACACCTGGCGAATGAACAACACAGCGAGAAACAATAATGTCAACAGACTTGAGGTTAATAATGTAAGGACAACTTATTAAGTTGTCCTTACATTAAGTTTAAGTATTAGTGTAGTAAAATTGTAGCCATTTCAGTATTGGTGGTAACTATGGTTATCACTGTAAATGGTTTGTTATAGCTACAGTAAACTGACATGATAAAGAGACTCAAATGTTTCGTGTAATGTGGATTTTGAGGATTAAATAAATGTTACTTCTTCTCTGTGGACTGCTTATCTTTGGCGAGTTCGTTCAGTTTGCGCTCCAAGTTGTCGCACTTTTCGATCGTCTCCTTGAATTTGGCCTTCATGTTGTTGATCTGATGCACATACACAGACAGGAACTCATTCATTTGTTGCTTCCTGGCAGTAATAAGATTTTTTCAGTATTTCCCGTCATCAGTCTATTAATGGCTGAGTGACTCTCACCTCCTCTGCTGTATCTTTCTCCAGATGAACTATTTTATTCTCCCAGTAAATGCGTTGAGACTCCAGCTGGCTGGTCAGTAAGTACGAGTACTGTGAAGAAGACAACAGATTTATTTTAAAATGTCCTGTGATTTACCAAACACACACACGGCCTCACACACACACACGGCCTCACACACACACACGGCCTCACACACACACACGGCCTCACACACACACGGCCTCACACACACACGGCCTCACACACACAGCCTCACACACACCTCAAGCTGCAGGGCATCGATCTTCTCGTCCTGACATGAGTCGCCCTCACACTCGTACTGCACCATCTTACCATCGGTTTTACTGGCAACAAGACGGTGAACATAATTATCTGCACAAAATGAATAAAAATTATTTTCATTATTCATGTTTTAAAAATTTCAGAACAAGATATTTATTCCACTTCAATTTAATTCAAACTCATTCCAGTTCTGCTTATAGTAACATCTAATTTGCATACTACATGCTTTGGGGCTAAAATTACCCACAATCCCTTGTGCTACAGAGAAGGAATTACAGCATTTCTCTTGTGACTGTTTCAGTCATGAATGTGAAGCCAAATGGATGATAAAGCTTTCTGTAAAATACTTTTATATGTGTTTGTGTGTGTGTAGCAGAAGCATGTGAATTTGGATTCGGTCTGATGTCACGTACCTCCGGCGTAGTCCCAGACTCTGTGATTGGTCAGCTGCATGGCGTAAGTGTGCTGCGTCTCCTCGAAGTGCTTGTACGCGTGGCGGCTGACGTAGCGACCGCAGCCGATGTGTCCACAGATGAGACAGATCCAGAGATTCTGTGAGAATTACAGAACAAATATCCCCTTAGTCAGTGTTCAGACTCAATCCGGTTTGAATCCAGCTTGAATCCGGATTGTTACCTCCTGCACTCCACACTCGAAACACTTGTTCTCCTCCACAGGTTCAGGAGTCTGACAGTATCTACACACGGGGCACCTGTGTAACAAACACAGCCTGTTAATATTCCTTCATTCAATGTGAAACGACTCCAAACTGACTGTTTACTTTCTTACAGAAACATATTTTGTTATGCTGGTTGAAAGTCCCTCAAAGACACAATAAAAAACGAGCAGGAAAGGGTTAAAGGAGCGAATGTAAATCATCAATCGACTCGCACACTTAAGTGTAAACACAGTAACGCACTAACGAGTCATCACACAAGAATGCGAGCACGGCAGAAGGGTGCGGATGAAATACATGAGACCTGAACTGAATGCACAGAAACAATGAAGTTACAACAAGAGCGTTTTAAGTATTGTTGACAAATACATGCAATACAAAAAGTGATGCATGTAATCAATGCATGTCACTTCCATAACATTATACATTTCAGAGCACAATTAAATATTCACCAGGAAATGTATAGGGCGGGACGTGATTTTATCCATCATTTTAATTGGATAGTGAAAAATGGGCTGTGACAAAATGACTTAAAATGAAACAAACGGCGACGTGGCTGATTATGAAAACGAACATTTTTTGTTAGAATAACATGCACCGATTAAAAGCAATAAAGTCACTTATAAACAAATAGGAGTGGTTGTGATTGAATGCTGTTTTTAACAGAAATATTGATTAGATTGATGAGTAACGTGGTGACTCACGAGGCATCCTCCCATCTCAGCAGACACTGACTGTGAAAACTGTGGTTACACAGGGTGGTCAACACGCCGTTCACCGACTCGTCCATCCGCTCCAAACACACGGTGCACTTGGGCAGCTCTGTCAGATCCATGACCGGTAAACTGGCCCCCTGAGTTTGTCATCACAAGAGTTCATTCAAAACTAACCCACACGTTCCAGAATACTGTATCTATTATTGCACATGTAAATCACTCTGTAACCTGCCAGTCAACAACAACAGTTAGATTAGGTTAACCTCACTCATTTAAACAATGAGTAAATAGCTTTCCTTCAGACAATACTGTGAATGGACGGATGCTGTGGGCCGTTGCTAGGGTGTTGCTATGAAGCTGTCAAAGTCCTCTGAATGGCCTTAAGTGTGTTGCTATGCGGTTGTCAGGTTATAGTTTATAGCATGTTGCTATGTGATTGCTAGGGTGGTCTGGACATCAGTTTAATACATCAGGTTAGTGGTTTATTTAAACACTAGCTGTAACTACGAGCAACAGTGGTGTTGCCTTTGCAGACTCAGTACAGCCGTACCTCCTCAGATTTGATGACTTCTGCCCTCTCCACATAAACTAACTGGCAGACGGCGTCCTCAATCGAGTTGAACTGACGCCCGTTGCAGGACGTGTAGAAACTGTCGGCATCCGTCTGAAGGAATGAAAATAAACAGTAAATCTGTCACTGAGGGAGAAACATTCTCAGAACTCTCTAGAAGAACAACATTGTAGAGATGCCTCAGCAGTATTAGTAGTGTCCTTTAGTAGTTCATGTTAACTACGGTATTCTTAACTAAATGGTAAGACTCATATTCCTGGATTCGGTTAACCAGCTCACCTGACTTCTGAACTTGACCAGCACCATGTACTGGTTAGGCGTGGAGTCTCGGATGATCTTCATGTGCTCCATGACATCATTAAAGGGTGCCACAAACTTCATGAGGTCATGGCTGGTCATGGTGGTCGGTACCGTGAGGACGCAGAGCATGGCACTGCGTCTCACATCCTCCGTTAGTGATGTCATCTTACTGTCAGTATGACATCATCAAAACAGGGTGTAAAACACGGCTGGGCGGGTCTCAACAAATGTCAACAATGCAATAAAGTATTATCACCTGTATGTATAATAGAGAGAAGATCATGGTGTAAACTGGTACTAACTTGGTTTTGTAGAGATGCATGATGCCGTGGACGATCTCCACCGATGGATTCCCGCTGAAAAAGGAGATCTGATCGGGCAGCTGCTTGGACGGCGAGTCTGGGGTCGCCGGCCAGACCACCTCCATCTGATCTTTGGAATCTCCATCTGTGGACTTCAGATCTTCATGACCTTCCAAAACTGAATCACAAATAAACACATCACTCTTTACTGAACAAAGACAGGCTTCAGTAGTCTTGAAGAACAAACGTTTAGGATTCAAACCTGCATTGGGTCGAAAGGTCTCGATCACCATGTCGCTCATGACTCGGCTGCCCAGGTGCTGATGGAGAACAGCTGCTCGCTCCTGCTCCGTTTTGCCGCTCAGTGCGAGTCTGGCAGAGGCCAGACCATTATCCTTCATCTCGTCTTCTGACATCTCCACAACTGTGGGACACAGGAAACACACACACACACACCAGTTACCAGATACCAGTTGAAACCAGCAACCTGCTTCAAAACAACGAAAGCCAGATTAAACACAAATCTTATCATATGTCTGTGATTTTTCTTCCATCTGCTATGGATATAACCTTTTTTTAATATCACTTAACCTGTTAATGTTTATGTCATTTTTTTTACATTGTTCCTGTGCTGTATTCACAGACGTTTGTGGTTACTGAATACAATACATTACAATAATTGATCATACATATACTTTTGCATGTACTTAACAATGCATATTGCACTGTTTTACTATATGCCTTCAATACTTAATATAGATTATATTAAATTCATTATTTGCATTGTAGTTAAAGGGACTTTTTAGGAATACCGCGGTACCGCCATGGAACATGTCCATATACCCTGGTAGTACCATAGTACCATTTTCAAAATACCATGGTACTAATATTTTATCTGGTACTTTTTTGTAAGTCTGGTACTTTCTCTGTGATCTCAGGGTGCTACAGACTGATTTAGGAAAAGTACCGTGCGTTCACCACAAAACACCATGTACTGTCACAGAAGTGCGGCGTGTCTGTTACGTAAACGCGTGAAACTCACCAGCGCAGTACGGAAAACCTTGCGGGAAATCAGACCGATCGGACAGTTCGAGTCTGATCACAACCAGAGACACACTCATGTGTTCAGATGATCGATATCTGATCAGTGACCGATCAGTGACTGCTGCTGTCTCATCAAACCACAACAACAACAACAGTTCAATGATCGGTGTTAACGGAGTTTAAATGCGTCCGATGACATCTGTGGTTTATCATCGGTTTACGCGTTAACGCGCTGAGCGAAACTGATGTTTGTTATCGCGAGCAAACACCCGTGAAAACAACAACGACGTTTGAGAATGACAAAATAATGTAATCAGTTACTTCCTGGGGTCCAGAAGAGGGCAATTTCAAAATAAAAGCACGGGTGATTTTTATAAAAGTTTACACCTGGAGTATAGAAAGGTGATAGCAACTGTATATACAAATTTAGCGAATATACATGTTTATGATTTGTATATATATATATTTACAGATGCTATTTACGCCTGTGCCAGTATTTTGCCACCAAAAAGGTGATGTAAATACAGTAAAGATAAATAAATAACTAGGAATTCATTTACATAAGTCATCTTGAATGTTTGATTTCTAACAGTGTCCAACATAACAGAACGCGACAGAAAGTATCCAATTATACAACATGTGTATATAAATCATATAACCAGCTTTTCTACAAGCTCATCAGCGACAAAATGTCAGACTGCTCTGGTGTCAAGATCGGTGTGTTAAGCGTTAAGTAAATCCTACAGTTAGCTACGAGATGTGTTGAATGTTGGTGAACAAGGAAAGTTTGACCCACTAACACCCAGTCAGCGGTGTCATTAAAATCTTCATTCAATCTAATGGTGTCATGCGCAAACGCACAGCGCTTCTGTGGAAAACTGCTATATTTGCATACTAAAGCTAAAGATACTTCAACACACGTCAACATTTTCTACGTAATCCTAAACAGCGCGACTCCACCCTGGTGAACGGCAACCTAACCCAGAAATGCAACCTTCCGAAAACAGGTCACATGAACACCCATCCCCAGTTAGACATGTGAGCTGAATGGTTTCTCTGCTCATATGCGTACAAACCGTCTTTAGATTAAACCAGCTGTTCTAAATGACAATAGATTTGTCACTCAGTGACACGCTGTAATTAAATATACTTAATCACTATTCATAAGGTGATATAAACTGAGACGACATTAAATATGTGTACTTTTAACTGCACGACTATCGAAGATAACTAACAGACAGTAAATACTTTAAAACGGATGGAAAATAAAACACACACACACACACATATATGGAGTGTATATATATATATATATATGGAAATACACACACACACATATATGGAGTGTATATATATATATATATATGGAAATACAATACAGTGTAAACAATCTTTTTGTAATGGTACATCAGTAGGTTTTTTACGTGACGGAGGGGGCGTGGTTTGTTTCAGAGGATGGTTGTGCAGGAGGCAAAACCACAAACTTCTACTTGTTAATGTGACTCTAGCTGTGAGGAAGTCACTATCTCTCTCTCTCTCTCTCTCTCTCTCTCACACACTTTTTTACTCTCCTCAGTCAGTCTTATAGGGGACTTTGCTATTTCAGCCCCAGACATCAGCAGTTATTGACTGTGTTTTCTAAAGGTAAGCCATTTGTATCTAAATTTACATTTGTCTTCCTGTTTAACGGTTGCATCTGATGAAGTTTAACCGCTGCAGAAACAACAGTCCTTTTAAACTTCCCCATCTCGGTGGTCTTAGGATAAACCAGAAGCTGGTTTGTACATGTCCTGACACTCTCGCTGACCAATGATCAAAGCTAAAAGCAGAAACTTTTGAGACTGTGTTGATGGGAACGTTCAGCTTGCAGTCCAGTCATGCAGAGTCATGATTTAACAGACGACAGACACTTTTTTACTGCTCTCGTTCTCAAGAGAGAGGGGTGTGTGGCAAACATCCAGGCAGGAAACTGTATCTTAGACACAGGTTTTTATGAAGACATAATCTCTGGAATGCTGAACGTTTGCAGAAGGAAACTGTGTTCAAATGTGCCCAAGACCTTTCGAGAGGCTTTCACAAGAACCTGTTCAGTGTTGTTTCTTCTTTTTTGTACGTTCTTGAACAAAAGTTTCACTGTGACAGGAAAAATCAAGAGGTCTCCTAGGAACCTGGATCCACAGCGTTGTTATTAGATACCTGACGGTCAGACAATGGCAGTTTGTCTTGTGTTTCAGCTAAGCTCCTTTGTTTTCCCGTTGCAGCTGAAACAGTTTTTTAAATGGGGTATAATTTGCATATGTGTAGTTACGGGCGCCACCGGCCGGCCGGTCGGTCTGCAGGCCAGGCGACCGGCGACTGGGTGTTTAAATCAAGAGTGATGTTACTGCAGCATGCCTCTGTTTATACATGTACTACATTTCAGCTGGCATCTGCTTTATTGTGGTAAATGCAAACTAACTCGCAGGAGATGCGGCCTGCAGGCACATTAAATGCACCAGATTAGAACGTTCAGATTGCATCACAGGATTAATAATGCAGTTTACAGAGAATGAGCATCATGCAGGAAAGAATTCATCAGCAGAATTGAGTAACTTTTTTGACCTTTGGTTAATTTTGAATTTAAGATGAATGATAATCACAAAAGCAGTTGGACAGGAAATGCTGGAGAGGGGACAGAAAATGACACAAGACAGATGCAAACTCATGTTGCCTGCATTAACCAGCTGCCGAATTAGACCATAACTCTAACTTTCCTGTTTTTTACTTAAGCTAAACGTTTTGAACGTCAGCTTAAAGACAAAGTAATAAGAAACACAGTATTATATCGTATGTCAGTTGGTTGTGGTGGGTTATATACAATGTTGATTCCCTCTTTCTGAATTGTTTGTGTCTGTTACATGACCTCTGTTCATTTATTTGTTTGAATACTTTTGATTACCATATTTATACTGGAATTTCAGCTAAAACCAGTTTACAGACAGACCACAGCAACAAACCAGCAACCATGTACCAAAATCCAGCTTGACCAGCTTAAAACTAAATGCATTAATGTTTATGAATGTCTTCCAGATGGTTTACTCTCGATATATTTCCACATTAATTTTCACAGATGGGAGCACATGACCCAGCTGACAGACTGATGGAGAACCAAACGCAGGAGATGAACAGTAACGAAAGGATGAGTTTTTCCCAGTACTCCTTGAGCATACGTGCCATGATGCGGATTCGGGAGAAGTACAAGAGCCTAAGGAAACAGCGTTTAGAGACGGCAGCAGCATCAGCCCAGAGCATCACGTCTCCGTGCTCCAGCAGCCCAAAGGTTTTCACTTTTGACAACCTTCAAAATCCCATCAGCAGCCGCCTGCCGTCCGCTCGCAAACGGAGGAGGAAGAAGAACATGCGAGTTTTGTATCCAAACAGCAGTCTGAGAGCTGCGCCAAAAAAAGAGCGCAGCCAAGCGAAGAACTGCTTGTATTTGTTGTGCATCATCGTCTCCCTCCAGATTTACAATGCCTTTGAGAACTTGGACGACCATGTGCTCAAGTACGATCTAGAAGGACTGGAGAAGACTCTTAAAAGGGAAGTGTTTGGTCAAAAAGAAGCGACAGAACAACTTCTGGACCATTTATATGATTATTTGTCAACTTACGTTCACAACAAACCTTTGGTTTTGTCGCTTCACGGACCTACAGGAGTAGGAAAGAGTCACATCGGTCGACTGTTGACACAGCACTTCCGTTCAGTGGTGGGCGACCAGTTGGTGATGCAATATTTTGTGCCGCACCACTGCCCTTCCGATGACGAGATCCCACACTGTACACAAACTCTAAACGCTCGGATCTCAGTGATGGTCACTCAGGCCGAGGAAGAGGAGAAGATACCACTCTTCATCTTTGACGAAGTGGAGCACATGTCCAGGAAGCTGCTGGACGCGTTACACGACCTGATTCATCTCCAAAACAACAACGAATACCTAAACGCGATTTACGTTCTCATCAGCAACCTGGGACGTGATGACATCACCAAGTTTGTCCTTCAGAACTCCAACGTCTCCGTGTCGGGTCATTTGAGCTTGAGTCGGAAACTGACGCCATCGCTACGCGACCGCCTTCAAAGTTATCACCCACTGTTCCTGGGAATAGAGTTAATACCCCTCACGCTACTTGAGAAAGGTCACGTAATGGAATGTTTTTTGGATGAGATGTCCAGAGAAGGATTTTATCCTGATCACTCACACGTAGAAAGACTTGCGGATGAACTCTCCTATTATACGCTAGGCAAACTGGAATTGTCTCATAGCGGATGCAGACAGGTTGTGGCCAAAGTGAACCTTCTCTGAAACAAAAGGTGTTCGCCAATCAGCGAATGACATCAAAGTGCCACAAGAGCGATTCGAACGCATACCCAGCTAACAGGGAACGTTTTCAGAACATTGGCCAACGTTTTGTTAGCAATTGTTTTTATGTCGTTTTGCAAGCAAACGACATATCACAGGCATTTTCCTGCTTATATCTGTACTGTGAGGTTGATCTGTGCGCTTCAAAGACAACAGTACCATGATAAAGAAAACAAAACGAGACCTTTTCATTTTCATTTTTTATTATTATCTTATTACAGATAAGAGTCACCTCAGTGCTTATCACAGTACTGAATGTGAAACACAGGTTAGTGTAAATGTGATTATCATTCTTAAATCCGTTCACACACAGCCACCTGTAATTCAATTAGACAATTTGAGAGAATCGTTTTGCTATAATAGTTTGCTAATAGTTGGTATGTACAGTACACACACACACACACACACACACACACACGTTTGTACAGCTATCTTTGTGAGGACATTCATTGACACAATAGAATCTCTAGCCCCTTACTCTAACCTTAACCATCCCAACTAACCATCTAACCCTAACCATCACCCTAAACCTAACCTTAACCCAATAGAAACCCTTACCCTAAAACCAAGTCTTAACCCTCAAACAACCCTTTAAAGAGTTCTCACAAAGACAGATGTTCTCAAAGGTTCTCACAAAGACAGATGTACAAGTACACACACACACACACACA
>JAZGTJ010012744.1:0-15594 GCA_036877575.1 Botia almorhae
GTATATAGTGTTGGGGAATGTTTTTTTAATTGTTAACACTCAATTTACACCTACAAAAGTGATTTTGGTGCATTTTTTATTTACTTTTTGGAAAAACATTTTTGTCATTGTCACCTGCCTGAGGTTTTTTCTCCTCCACAATAATGGATTGTGGACAAGTTGTCTGAAATGTAGTATTCACATAGTGACTGTACACTTCTATAGACACCTCACTTTCTGCGGTACTTGTAAGTGTTAACAGCTTAGTTAATTATAATAAATGAGCCCTATATGCATAACTGGAAATAGCTGCCCTACAACAAAACATGTGGACAGTTTTGTTGTGTTGTTTTTATTTGCACGAAGAAAGCGGGGCGGGGGTGTCTTCCGTAACAGAGCCCCCCCTCCGTGAGCGGCTCCTGACGCAAGGACGAACATGGCGCTAGGGTCTTTCTCGGGGGCTAGGGGCCGGTTTCTCTGGATGAGTTCTGTGGAACTCCTCTGTCAACGTGGGGTCTAGAATATCTCCTGCATTAACCCAGGAACGTTCCTCCGGGCCGTACCCCTCCCAGTCGACAAGGTATTGAACAATACCACCCCTGGAGTCTGGAATCGAGCAGCTGATTGACTCAGTATGCCTCCTCACCGTCCACCATAATGGGAGGAGTATGTTCCTGGAGACCCCCTTCTGGACCGCCAACCAGCTCACCAGCGGGTTTAAGCAGGGATACATGAAACATAGCAGAAATTCGATAGTTACTAGGCAGTTTTAAATGTACAGAAACTGGAGTTATTAACTTAAGAATTTTGAATGGGCCTACATACCTAGGACTGAGTTTCTTGCTGGGTAGACGTAGAGTAGGTCCCTGGTTGAAAGCCAGACCCATTGTCCAGGAGCATAGGAAGGACCTTGAACATGGTGAGGACTAGCCTGTTGAGTCTGGCAACGAACAGCGTGTTGGAGGTGAGTATGGGCTCTCTCCCAGATCTCCTCACTGCATTGGAGCCATTCTGGACTGCAGGAAGTTCAGTAGGCTCACTGGACCATGGGAACATGGGTGGTTGGAAACCAAGGATGCACTTGAAGGGAGTCATTCCTGTAGCTGGCTTGACTAGAGAATCCTGGGCGTATTCTGCTCACATGAGGTATCTGCTCCAATCAGATTGGCGTTGGTTGCAATAAGAATGTAAAAATCTAATGATTTCTTGGTTTAGTCTCTTAGTTTTTCCATTGGACTGTGAATGGTATCCCAAAGTGGGACTTATGTTCACCCTCAAATGCTTGAAGAATGAAGCCCACACATGGGAGGTAAACTGTGGTCCTCAATCCGAGACAATATCACCGGGTAGACCATAAAACCTAAAGAAGACGTTGCATAGGATTTCAGCTGTCTCTAAAGCAGTGGGAGGCTTGGGCAAGGGAACTAGGCAGCAGGTTTTGGAAAACCGGTCAATAATGATAAGGATTGTAGTACTGCCAAGAGAATTAGGGAGATCAGTGATGAAATCAATAGCTATGTGTGTCCAAGGACGTTGAGGTATAGATAGGGGTTGAAAAGGCCAGCTGGTGCTTGTTTAGAATGTTTGGTCAATTGACATGTGTAACAGTTCTGGATGAAGTGGATGGTATCGGTGGTGATGGTGGGCCGCCAGTAATGTTTTTTGAATAGGTCTACAGTAGCGTTGATACCAGGGTGGCCTGAGCTGGGCACTTCGTGAACATGTGTAAGCAGCAGTTTTCTGAGACACTTTGGGACAAAAATTAGATTTTCTGGGCATTCCTGGGGTGGTGGGACCTGATTATTAATGTTTTAAATCTCTGTGTGGAAGTCCCACTGTACAGGAGCAACTAAGAGGGTCTCTGGAATAATGTTCTCCTGAGTCATCGGTTTGCTGACCTCTTTAGACTCATGAGAAAGAGCGTCGGCTTTCATGTTCTTGCTACCTGGACGATAGGTTACAGTAAAATTAAACGTATGAAAAAAAACAACCATCTGGCTTGTCTTGGGTTCAGTCTTTGGCGGATCGTAGGAATTCCAGATTTTTATGGTCCGTAATTACAATAAACGGGTGTGTTTTCCCCTCCAGCTAATGACGCCATTCTTCCAGGGCTAATTTTATGGCTAACAATTCTCTGTTACCAACGTCATAGTTCAGTTCTGCTGATAAGAGTTTACGTGAGGCGCATGGAAACATCGCTTCTAACGTGTACCATGCCATTAGAAGCGTCTACTTCGACTACAAACGGTTGTTCATGGTCAGGGTGATGGAGAATGGGAGCGGTAGTGAAACACAATTTTTAATCTGTAAATGCTCTGGTAGCTTTTGGGTTCCAAATTAGCTTTTTCGTGGCTCATTTGGTTAACAAAGTCAATGGTGTTGCAACAGAGCAAAAATTTTTAATGAAACGACAATAAAAGTTAGCAAAACCTAAGAAACGTTGTAAATCTTTTACCGTATTTGGTAGGGGCCATTCAGTTACTGCCTTAACCTTTTGGTCATCCTGGCTAATAATGTAACCTAGAAAAGGTGTGCTGGTTCAATGAAATTCACTTTTTTCCCCTTGATGTAGAGTTGATTCTCAATTAGCCGGGTAAGTACGTTTTTTAAAACTTTGTAATCAATACAGGGTCTTAATCCCCAGTCCTTTTTTTTACAAAAATGAAACCAGCAGAAGCTGGTGAGTTGGATGGGCGGATGAAACACTTAGCTAATTTTTCACTTATGTATTGTCTTATAGCCTCGGACTCAGGCTGAGATAAAGGAAAAATGTGCCCTTTAGGAAGAGTAGCACCTGGGACCAAATTGAACGTGCAATCGACAGAACGATGAGGCGGGAGTTTGGTACCTTTCTTTTTACTGAAAGCCTCCCTTAAATATGAGTACTCAGAAGGGACAACGAACTAGGGAGGTTGGGATTCTATTGGGGGCCTAATTTCTTTGTTTCGTTAATCAATTTGGTTGAAAATTCGTTCCCCAGTGGATGATTTCACCCTTGGACCAGGAGATAAAAGGGTTATGAAGACGCAACCAGGGCAATGCAGGGTGAGGAATTGACATTGAGGAATTGTTGTATGTTCTCCACATGGAGAGCGCTCATATGGAACTGTAATGTGATATTCCAGACCGAGTTCTCCCGATAGGCGACCATCTAGTGCATCCACGGCTAAAGAAGAATTGCAAGAGATTAGAGATATGTTATTGGACTCAGCAAACTCTAAAGAAATGAAATTAGCAGCTGCCCCTGAGTCTATGAATGCAGAAGTAGTCACTACTCTATTCAGATAAGTTACCATTATGGGTAAGCGAATTACATTACAAGGAGAATTCTGAACGGAGGTAACACTCACCGGCAGATGACTAGAG
Source organism: Botia almorhae (assembly GCA_036877575.1). NCBI lineage: Eukaryota > Metazoa > Chordata > Actinopteri > Cypriniformes > Botiidae > Botia > Botia almorhae. The sequence goes on from JAZGTJ010012744.1 coordinate 3,346, forward strand.
GTTGGTTTCTCGGGGCAGTTAGATTTCTGATGTTTAGGTTGGCCGCAGTATAGGCAGAGACGAGAACGAAACCGATGCTCTCGTTCTTCAGCAGATAGATGTGTATAATTAACCTGCATGGGTTCAGGGGCTGGTACAAGAACCAGGTTGGTACGGAACTGAGACTGAACAGGACGTCGGGCACGAATTAAATTGTCCAATTGAATAGAAAGTTCAATGTACTCACACTGCCTCATCGTGGCAGGCCAATTCTGATTGGAGCCCTTGGAGGGTTTTTACTAGTTCCTTCATTACAGTAGTCAGACTAGTGAGCTGATGGATGGCAAGTTGTGATGCCTGAGCGGAGAGCTCGGTTGACAACTGTTGGATAGCTGCTGGATCGTTTGTTGGCAAAGTCTTCTGTCTTGTCCAACCCATATTGCTCTGTTTGCTGGTATTTTGACCATTGCCTGTCTGACCACAAATAAAGAACTGCAAATGGATCCACACGCCTCCTCATCTTTGTTACAGAAGACTTCGCAATGACTAACATGAGTAGCGGGTTTAAATACAGCAGTAAATGAGAAGCAGGTGGCAACCGGAAGTTAATCAGTCCTAGGTATGGGGCTTATGGGAATTAAAGTCCGTATGTGAAAACTAATACTCAGGCGTTGGATGCGTGACTCAGTTCCCTCCGGTGGCACGGAGGAGGCGGGGCGGAGGTCTCCTCCATAACAAGAACATTAATGTGCATTATGTTAAGCGCCGTTAAATTCTGAAACTTGTTTGAATAATAAAGCATGAGACATTTCCAACTAATGTATATATATCAGTTTTATGTTGTATTATTATACTATATTATATACTAATATGAAAACTGTGTTTAATCATTGTGAGATAAGTGTATACAGCTAAATTAAGACATTTGTAAAATGTGAGTTCAGTATGACACAACATTTGAAGGACAAAGTAAAACAGGTGCAGAAGTCACAGTTATGAGCCTCCCGATGTAATTTATTGACACTTTTCTCAAGCCCCTCAGTGCATAATAATAAAAGCGTCTATCGACCCCACCATCTGTGGATCAGACAGCTTTTGGGTTTTTCTAATTATCCCACACATGCATTCTTAAAGCCCTTGACTAGTGCAGAGGGCTTGTGAAAGACGTCACAGCAAGGGTTGAGATGCCACAAGGTGATAATGTTCATTTATTGTTGACATGGCACATGTCTCTCTCTCATTTTTTTCTCTCTCCAAGCCCGAAGATGTTCAGAAAATACCCTGATTAGAATCAGACTGCATTCTGCAGTCAAATGTAGTAGGCTGGCTTTGACGGTTGTTTTTCATTGAGGATGTTGTGTTTGTTTTAAATCAGTTCTAAACACCAAGCTGATTGGTCTGGCACTGCAGTTTTCTCATTCTTGATTCCTGCTGTAGTCTCTGTGATCAAACGGTGCTTAAAAACGTATATGTAAGAGTAATAAGGATTCAAAGTAATGTCCTTCATACTTCACCCAAATTAATGTGGTTATCATGGATAACTAATCGATATGAGGGCACACTGGAAATAAAATATGATAAAGCCCAAATCTGTGTAAAAGGTAAAAAACAATTACATTTCATTGTTGGGCAATACGACTTTAGCGTGGAATTTTCCACAATGCACTGTGCTACCTCAGTCATAAAATACACAGAAAATTGGTCATAATAATTAGAAATACTGAGACTTATTACAGTTGGCACGTTAAATGGAATGCTTTGGATTGGGGGGGATTGGATGCGGGGGGGTTGGTCGAAAGACTATCACGTGCTTGATTTTTGGTCTTTTGCATGATTCATGGGCAATCGGGAGCCGCTCTCGTGAGCTGACAGTCACGGGATGCGTGATTGATAGCATGCTGGGCTTATCTTTGTGGTGTATCATTTTATGACAAAAGCTTGAAGGACATTTGCTACTTGATATGGTTATTTCACAGCAGGTAGGCAGGAGACTTCCATACCAAAAGCAGCTTTACATTGTATGCTGAAGAATGTGTTTCCTACCCAGAGTTCCAATGAGTGACACATTTAACATTCCCAGGAGCGTTGGCAATGCCCCAGATGCATCAGAATAGTACATTCAGCATTGTTATTCAAATGATGACATATACTGCTCATTTTATAGCCTGTCTGCTCAGTATATTGGTTTGTTCACCTTTTGCTCACCTTACTGAGAATGTACTGTGAATATCACAAAAGGTTTATTTGCTCTATACTGTAATGCTAGTTTTTTCCTAGTTTTGCCTTTATTTTATAGATTTGAAAAGATTGTATGAATAGTCAAATGTGTTTAACTGTGTATTAGTTGATTGGTTAGTTGATTAGTTGATTCCAATAATAAGAATTATAAAAGAAAATAAACAGTTGAAAATAAATGTTAAAAAAATTAAACAATGCAACAAAAGTCTTATTAGATCTTGAAATAAGTTCAAATGTAATTGTGATCTTGACACGCTTCATGAGATTCACCTTTTTATCTTAATCTGCACTATTTACTGTACATTGATGTTTTATCTCTGGAGATTATGCCTTGATTTAACATCTAATTTGCTGGGATGCTTGTCTTTGATTTACATAGCCTATCCTATTGTACCTTAATCAGCAGTACCCAATGATCTGTGCAGAAACCCGGCCTATTTAATTAGCATGTATGTGAGCATCTGACCAACAGTGACCAATGAGGTTTTTAAACCCCAAATGTACATTTCCAACTCAGATAATTCAAATAATTAAGCTGTAATTACACATTGTTCAGGGACTAATAAGACAACAGAGGGCTAGATTGTGGAACAGTAGAATAAACAGTAGGATAAAATTCCAAAATGCTTTTTTCTGTTATTCTGCTTTTTGGGAGAATAAATATAATTTTATTCTTATATATTTTTAATTATATTTTAAATATTAGGCCTATTTAAAGACCTTTACAATTTTTTGCATTGTGACTCTAGTTTTAGAGTGAAGTAAAGCCACTATTGGACCGTTATGTGTGGTGTGGATCAAAGGGCCAATCATAACCATTCTAAGAAAGGTTTACTTAACTAATGTACAGTCCAGCGCTTGAATTGAGGGAGCCGGGGGAATCTGGGACCCCCACATAAGGCAAAAGAAATCTCCATAAGAAGTAAAAATAGACTTACACAAGTCACTAAGATATTTTAATTGTTGTAAAAATAATAATGACATTAAATTCATTTTCTCTCCCTATTGTTCTACTATATATGTCTACTCCATATTGGGGGTTTTGTATTACTTGCATACGTTTTTATGGGCCAGGTTAATATAAGGGTGCTGGAGATCGTGATGAAGATGAGTGACAGCTTGTTAGTGACTATAAATGAAGCGCTGTTTATATGCGTATGCGGATAAGTGGACCAATGGCCACACACAATCTGAAAAATTCCAGGAATGACTGAATATCTGCATATAAATGCGGGATTCATTCTTTAAATTGTATGAACTGACATAGTAATAACCATAGCGTTATTTGTTCCGGAATAAAGTCCCCTAGTTCTTCTTCCATAGTTCACCTTTTGGATCTGTTGCTCTGTTGGAGTAAGCCATTTAAAAGAATAATAGTAGCTTATCTCTCTTTGTTATATACCATTGGACTGAATTTCCTGAACTGAAAATTTATATATTTTTATTCTTGATTAAAACATAAGCCTGTTCTTTATGGTAAGCCTGTTTAATATGCTACTAAAAGTATGAGACCCCCCCATAAGACATGATTCAATTCAGGCACTAATACAATTTATCAATTCTGAACAAACACATAATCCTGCACTACTGAAGTGTGTCCTTTTAACCTAAGCTACTGTTTCTTTCAGGGATGCAGACAGATTGTGACTGCTGTATTACAGCAACCAAAATGAGATGCTTTCAAAATTCATAATCAGGTCAAATATGATCTAGACAATGTCATCTAAACCAAACCAATTCTAAAAATTAACCCCCATGTGCATTTAGAAAAGTTAAACTTAAGGCTTAATAACTTAATGACCTAAGAATGACCTAAATTAAATACTTCATCTATTATTAAAGTAAACAGGGGAGCTGTTTGCCAACTGGAGCTCAGCCAGACGCTAAGTTAGCCATCAACAGCCGTAATGTACCAAAGACATGGCTATAACCGCAAACTCAAAAGTAAAGAAAAGAGAAAAAGCAAATCTCTATTTCAGTATATACCCTCATTTTGGTGAGGTTTATGTATCGGAGCCCCTCTTCATCTGCAGTCATCTATTCCTCGGTCTGGCCCAGCAGCCTTTGACAGGAGCTATTCTGAGTTTAAAGCATGGCCTATATGCCAGAACTGTGCCCTAAATCAATGCAGTCACTTCCCTAACACACTTCAATATGTAACCATAGTGAAGGGGAAAACATCGTCACACAGCACTGAGAGGCTGTGGTGATGCAGTGGAGCATGAGAGTCAAGCAGCCGAGCATGTTTCCTACCTGCATTATAATGCTACTGCAGATATAGTGCAAAAGGCTAGTTTGGTGGTTTCTTGCCTGCTGGCTGCCATTGGTGTCATAACTCTCAGTTAGCGAATGTACTTCACAGCAGAATTACATTAGGCTCCATAAGTCCAGTGCTGGCCCTTTATATGAATAAATATCGCCTGGGCTCTGTGTACTGTACATTTACACAAACACAAACAAGCAAGTAATAAAATACACAATTTTGGATATGGAAGCATAAATGTTTTATGGACACACACTATGGGATTACCAAAGTATTCTTAACTGGACTACAAAAATGTACTCTGATAATACTAAGGTACAGTGCTGGTTTGTAAACCATGGTGCTTTGAATACAATGATAAATTCAAAGTATATCATGAATCGAAAGAAAGAATACCATGGTACTGAAATTAATGTTCCACCTTACACTCTTAAACACTCCAACACTCCAAAATTATTATGTTATAATGTGCAAACATGTTTATTTGGGCATGATCCATTACAAAACAGTAGTGGTATCATAATACATTAATGATATCAGTATACGATGGTACTGTATGTATTTACATAGTACCAAATATCATGGCACATCGTGCCCTTGCATGCATTTTAAGTTTTTGGACATGGTACCATTATAATATCATGGGATTTTTAAAATTTTAGGATATTAACTATTTGATATGCCTTGGGGTACTATGTAATCACCATGGCATATATGGTAATCATACAGCATTATCATGTATTTTTGGACATGGCACCATGGTAATACCATGTCTTTAACATATACCATAGTACCACTAGTACTACATAGTACTATTCAAGTAATTCCATTCAAATTTCAATTCCATTTATATGGTAATCTTTCAGTATCATATATAATGTATAACTGTTCAGTATCCATAGCATGTCATTGACTTCATATGTCATCATCTCTTATCTGTAAAAGAAAACACTAGTCTGTATGTTGAGGGCTTCTCATCTAAATTCTTCTGTCATTATAACAATCATCTCTCTCGCTCTCTCTCTCTCTCTGCCATTATTATCTTTATGTGCTCTGACAGATCTTCACTGTATAATATATAAGAGGGTAACAATCAGGCCCAGCAATGTGCTATGTTCCTGTATTTTTGAACATTTAGAAATAATTTTTGGCCACATTGTATTTGTTCAAAAATGTAACTTTATAAATATCTCAGTGGAACTGCAACATTGCTATTTGATATTTTAATCCCAACAACAGAATATAAATCCTTTTTTATTAATTATTTATTTTGATCTGCTCTTTTGTAAAAATGCATACAGTATCGTTTTGTATCAAACCACTTTTTTCTTTCAGTTTTTGTCTACCAAACAAAAGCAATGATTTCTGTTTATTTTCTTTCTTTTCTATTGCAGAAACCCTGTTGCCTATAAACTGCACCTGTTGAAACTGATTTAAAATCAAATTGAATCAAAACTGAATCATTAAATCTGTGGTAAAAATGCTGTACAAGTTATAAAAAGTTTATGAAACCAACATTAATACAAAGATTTCCACGTGTTATTGTAATTTGTTATTGACGCATACATACAGTGTAAATATCTGTTGAGTATCAGGCCCATTGTCAAGGGGATGACCAGGAACACTGTCCCTGCTATATACTGGATATAGCTGTTTGGTGTTGGACTCAAACCCATACCTGCAGGTGGCAAGTGTAAGTCACCCTCACAAAAGCTCATTAATGTAGCTTCCATGAAAATAAATAAATATCAAGATTAGAGTTATCTTAATGAAACCAATGCTCGAAAAGAGCCATTGACACAGGGACTTAGTTAATAGTTTCATTTAAAACTGATATGCAGAAGCGAGTTGCTAATTACATCAACAGAGTTAATTAAGAGAAGATCGGGTATTATGTTAATTACCGGTCTGTTCAGAGATAAGTCCTATCTCGCCGCATTCCATAAAGTGCTTTATATTATTATTGTTTGCACTCACGGTTTTCTGTACATAATTAAATGTCAACACAAATCCCAGTTTCTGCAGAAACACAGAAAGCTTTTTTAGCACTTTTGCAACAAAATGAGTAAGGATGCATGTTAGGCCTGTCATTGAATTTTTTATCAGTGTATTTTAGCATTCTTATAGCCACAGAAAACCAAAGAAAGTGTACCTTGTTCCTGCAAACAAGTCAGTTTATAAACCTGGTAAATAACACAGTTTACAACCAAACTAAATTATACTGTGAACATTCGTAATTATACTTTTTTTATTTTTGTTTCTGGCATACATCTTTAATTGCCATCACCCAACTCTGAAAGTCTGGTTAGAAGAAAAAACAATTTTTCAAGAATAATTATGGTGCGGTGTGGTTATGTGTGTTCAACTAAAAAATGCAATTTTTACAACATGATTTACAGCAAATGATGCTACGTTAAAGACCTGAATGATTTGGTACAAATATTACAAATATTTGGTACAAATACACATTTTATTTTCTCATATCTTAACTACACATCTTTCATCAATATAATACCACCTCTGTAAACAAGTTTAACCAACCAAAGTGGTCAAAATCATTTCTAATTATCTCTTGTACTATTTCTAATTAAAATGATATAGGAAATGCAGAACACAGCTGGCTTTTTTAGTAAGACACAGAGAATAGCTTTCTGTGTGCGCTTACTAGCAGACTGGACGTTAAATGCAGCTACCATTAATAAACATGAAGAATACAACATCTAATTAAAGCTGAAGTTTAGATTGAGGTAGAGATTCATTGTGGTCTAATTTAAAGTCTATAAGTTCAAACCTGGATTGCTTAAAGTCTTGTGGATTTGATTGTCACTTGTTACATATTAACACCTACACGCCAAAGGTAGTGTGAAGTGTATGGACCCTTATTTTAAAGTTATCTGTCTGGTTCTGTTTTTTTCCTGCACTTCCTGTTTATTTATCGTCTTCACCTGTCTCATTCTGATTAGTCGCCCTATTTAAGTTCTCTGTTTTGATGTGTAGGTTGTCGGTTATTGTTTGGATTTCTCGTTGTTTCTAGTTCCCTGTGTATCTTGGATTATCTCATTGAGCTACGCTGCTGTTTTATCTGTTGTTGACATTACTATAATTTAACGGTTAGTTGTTTGTATGCTTTCTTTATTAAATATCTTTCGTTTGTATTCCTGTGTTCTCGCTCCTTGTTCTCAGTTGCCCCGTCGCTACAAACACTCACTCATAGAATTTGATGGTCCAACCAAGCATTTAAATTATATATATATATATATATATTTATTTATAAGAAAGAAATGAAAATAAAATACAATTAAAATAACATCTATGACGTAGATAAGAAGCCATGGTTGTTTTAATAAAATGGTTATTCAATATACCAGGCAAGAGTAAGAATAAACTGAGCAAATACATCTGTTCCAAAGCATTCACAGTAATTATTACTTTGAAAAACCTACACTAATCATCTAATTACTTAACTAATTAGTTGCTAATTATTTGCTTATTAGCACTCTCCTGAATTTAAAATGATATTTAAAAAATACATTCAAAATAAAATGAGTTTCTTGTGAGCTCACAACTATGAAGATAACCCAGTAACTGTACAAAAAAGGAACACCTGTAGGATCTTTAGTAATAATAAAAAGTGATGTTTTAGACCTGCCATCAGACAGATTTGGTTACATTTGATTTATCTCACCAAATGTTATGGTTAATGTAAATGCTGCCTTTATTTATAAAAGGAACAGTTCTGGTCTGTGCTAAAATACAAAATATAGTAACAGCTATGATACAGTGTTTCTCTAGCTACTATGTAAAGTAACTGCAGCATCTATAGAGAAGCCTATTAAACTCAGTTTACTTGTAACAGACTATATTTACTGGGGGAACCACTTAAACTTTACACATGAACATAGCTCAGTGTATCTTTAAATTGTCAAAGTAACTTAGCTAACAACAAAAATGATTATGATAACTTGACTAAAAACCGCAGCCTGTTACTTAAAAACCTGTAATAGCTTATTTAGGATCATTATGTCATAAAATGCCAAGAAAGCCACTGTTTTTGTTGACAACAGATCTGCGATGTGTTCATTAGTTTCAGAGGTAACTGGTCACAGTTGATTCGTACAATGGTTATTGACAGCTAAGTTGCACATTGCAACTGTATAGTTAATGTGTCCATTAAACATCTCATATTAGCCTCTCTTGCTAATTTTTCCAATTCCAATTCCAATTGTAACTCACTGACGATTGTGCAGCTTGTTTGTTGTACATAAGATAAAGTGTTATTATGCATAATTACATGCAACTAACCTTAAACCAAACTCTACACTAGAGTAAGTACATGTTGTTTATTAATATTACTCAGTACTAGTGTATACACTGTAACAAAGACATCAAAGAAATAAAAAAAAGTGTAGCTATACTGAATCCTTTCCCACTCATAGAGAACTATGATTTCCACTAGACTGGAAATGACTTTGATTTCCACTAGAAATGTAAACACCATGTGTTCTGTTTTGATAGCTCAACCAATGGCTTGAATTTGGGGCGGGACTATCTATTTCTCCATGTATTTGGTAGATGAGGGAGGGTTCAGTTAACATATTTAAAGACTATATTTGCAATTTATATTTGCAATTTCCATTTGATGACACCAATGGCACGGAAATTACATGCTTTTTGTAGAGAAGCCGAAAAGGTCATAAAAAGGGTTAACAGAAGTGAAAGTAGTATGTGAATCTTAATAACACCAGACTACCATCTTATAAGTGCATTTACTGAAAGTTTCAGCCCATTTTGCATGCCATTACCACCCACCTGGTCCCTCAAATTCTGCATTAGGATTCATGCTGTCACAATGGCAGAGCCATGCACTAGACTGCATTAATCGGATCACATGCTGCTCCTTTGGGTAACATCACAGATTCCACCAATGCTTAAACATTAATGCTGATTGGCATATTTGCAAATTAAATCATACAACTTGCACTTCCAAGCACACAGACGGAAGTGTGTGTGTTGAGACAACACACGCAAACAAGCATTTGTTTTTAATTAATGGTTGTGTTTTAAACATTATAAATTAAACAAAATTAGTAAAAAAATAATTGATTTTTATATAGTTTAATTGCATGTAAATAAATGTTTTAATTGCATGTTATTGCATGTCAACAAAAATTTTAATTGTGATACACATTATTTACCTGTTAGATTCTGATACCTAGCAATTAATATTTCTTTATATTATATATTAAGTTATGATGAACATGATGAAATGTTCACCCATTTGCATATGGTTGTTTGGGAGCAACCTGTAATTTATTCCTTTAGTTATAGCAATGTATATTTGAGCAAATATGTTAATTGAAGCATATGCAGCAAATGGACTAAATAATAAAATACTTTGAGCAAACACTTAAACATTAGAAATTAAATTATACAACAGTTAGTTTCAGTTATTTAATTTGATTGGCAAAGTGGTGTTCCAAGAGCTATATAATATTACAGTTTCACATATTGTTTCACTCTGCTTATCGAAATGGATTGGCATGATTACGGAAGTCTCTGGAATTAAAATGGCTGTTAAAAAGGAAATATGCCAATTAATCAGTTTAATAATTGTAAGTTACTTTATATTAAGTTGATATGAATTAAAAAAACAAAACTATTGCATATCTGCAATGTTAACATGGGTGTTACCACTGCTAAATCACATTTATGCTGATATTTCATACAACAGCACTAAAATTGTGTCAGCTGTAGACATGGTCAGGGCCATGGCTCTTTTTAATTAATCAAAAATTAGTCAAATGATTTCTGTATTGGTTAAAAGCAATTTGGGCACATACTATGTGTTGCAAATTTGTAAACTATACTATATTTACATTCTAAGTTCTATCAAAGTACACGTCCATCAAAACCTAGAATCATTATCAGAAATGTTAGAATTATGGTAATATTTGGTATTTTTTGTATACTTGTGGGTTGGGAGTGGAGCATTTTTAACTGTTTTTTTTCTTGTTAAAAATTTTGGCAGGTAATGAGGATATTTCCAGCATTTGAAGCTTAATAAACTCTATTCTCAGATGCCCTGAAGGTAAAGGGGCTCCATCTATTTAGCACTTTCTTTGATCCTTGTTGAGGAGCCGAAAGGTCGGGCAGTAACGGGTCAGGTCAAGCTTCCATGTTCTGTGTGCAGAATTTAAATGTATTTTCTTGGCTTTGACATTCTAATTGTCCTTTTTGGAGCCTGGCACACTAACAGCTGTTGCAGTTTTGGTGTTTTAGGAACCTTGAGAACTCCCGTTGAAATCAATTAATGGGGTCTGAATCAGGTTCTTTGGAGTTTGGTGTGGCCTGACTGGAATAAAGAGACTTGGAGAGAGGGGGGATCAAACCTTTGGCTGTTCTGTAGTGAAGCTATTAGCATAAATTAATGCATTTTGGGTCTTCTTAAATTTCTGTGTTCCTGGATCAGCATGTCCTTGCTGCTTACTTATTAAAATGCGTACTCCAGTAACAAGCAAGGGTAACAGGAAGTTTAGCCAGAGATTTTGTACAAACTCTGCCCTGTGTTTGTACAATAAGTGTCAGAAATTTGGTATCTAAAGGTAACAGAAACTATACATATCTGTATTTAAGCCGACGCGTTACAAGTACTATGGCTGTTTTTTTTGTTGTTGCATAAACTGAAATCCAAAACATGTCTGAGTAACCTTGTCTTTTAACTTTTTTATCCCTTTTTTGTCTGCAAAGAATACATTGTCTAATTTGGTCTATGAGCATGTGTCATATTGATGTCTTGTACTGTTGCATCATGTCTCAATGTTTGTTGTTATGAGTGCCACACTAAGTTATGTAACAAAATTTTATCTGTGAAAAACATGCCTCAGCATCCCGGTAAGAAAGCATTCTCTGTAAATGGCTACTTGTGGTGCTTAAATCCTATATAGATTTTGACAGCTATTGGTTATTGTTTATTCTTTGTTGCCTAGAAAACATTCTCTGTTTATTAGGAAGTCATACAGATTTTGAAAGAGAGCGAGTGAATGACAGAATGCTCCTTTAATACTGAACCAGGGCTGTCCAATCCTAAACCCTGAAGGAGTCATGCAGAGGTTAGTTCCAGACCTGCTATGACACACCTGCCTGTAATTACCAAGTAATCCTGAAGATAAGGGTTAAAGCTAAACACTGCAGGACAGGGGCCTCCCAGAACAGAACTGCACACCTGTGACTAAACCATGTTAATGATGATGATCCATGTGCAGTGCACATGCTGGGTGGTATGCACTCACCAATTGCTATGCATGCTCCATAATTACATGCAAATAGCAATACTACAACATATAAAACAACAGTAAACAGCTATGGCATGACATTGAAATCAACTTCCCAGTTGTTGCCAGAAAGGGTTGTGAGGCTCGACATAAAAGTCACTCTCAAGCTCAACATCACACAGCCCAGTAACTTCTAGACTAAATGACCTGTCAGCTTTACCATCTAGCACGGAGATATTTCAACTCCACCTACATCCAGTTCCATTCAGAATGAAACAGACAGGCTTTGAATCCTACTCCAGATTCATTTCTGGTTTTGTTAGTAACACAACAGTTATTTTTCAAACTGAGATGCTGTAAGTATTTGGGTTAATGATGAATTAGCCCACTGCCCCTGTATCAAAGCATAAAGGGTCGTCATTGTAATTCATTGTAATTTAAATTACACAGAAGTTCATTTAAGCATGGTTACAAAGAGCTAATGTTATGGAAATAATG
>JAZGTJ010012745.1:0-15594 GCA_036877575.1 Botia almorhae
CAGTGGCTCTCAGCAGGGGTTCATTGTTCCATGTGGGGGCTTGTTTTTAAATCTAAAAATAACCACTGGTTTGATGAGTGGTTTCCAACCCACATCTGGCTGTTATATCTGACTTTATGATGTGTGCAGATGGAAAGTCGAAAGGGTTTAAGAATGTAAAAATCCTGAAGAATCTGAAGACACGTCAGAATTTACATCTTTATATAAAAGATGCTTTAAACTCTTGTATTTTTTCTAGATTCTACTTAACGATTATATTAAATAAGCACTCAAAACATATTAATATTGCCATGTTTTCAGAATTAGTCAAGGGTAATGTTTATAGACTGTCTGAATCATCACCAGTGTGTGAGTGTATTTCTTGTAGCGAGATGCTAAGTCAGAGTGAAAGTACAGTCAAATAAGCACCAGACCTCAATGAATATTGATCCAACGGCCGCTATGAAGCGGTTTTTGAATGTACAATTTTTTTTTATTAATAATGATTAATGTGATAAAAGTGATAAAAGATTCTTTCACATTTACTTTAAAAAAACAGTTTCAAAATGAATTAATAGGCCTGCATTTGATGCAATACATTTTGTACAAAAGATGTTAGGTACAAAGATGTTAGGTTTCACAGATTAATCAGTTCCTATTTAAGCTTGTTTAAACTCCTCTGCTGTTTAAAGATGTTCAGGTTCTGTCTTATATTTTTGCGGAAGTTCATTTTAAATCCTCGAACATGATGTATTCGCTGTTTCTAATGAAATATATACTAGCTAAAGAATTGACTGAAAACAAACTTTCTATAATTAATTATGCTTATCAACATTGCCAACAGATCATTAAATCATATAGCAGTATTTGTTTGTGATTTTAGGCTAACAGATTAAGTGCTACGGCCTAATTGCATTGTGTTAAACTGAAGACCACTGGGCCAGCTAGTTTATTCCAGTTAAAATAGACAAACTGGAATCATCCTGCTTCATCCATGCATTTTATTTCAGAGTGTTTTCACTATGCCTAATGACAGGCCTCCCAAGAGTAAAATACCACTGAAGCTGAGGTTGTCCGGATATTTAATTTAAGTCCGGGAACTTTGCAGAGAACAAACTGTAGAGTTCAAACTCAAACATTTTTTAAATTTGTGGGGTGGAGGAGACTCAGAAACAAAAATAAATCTGTAAAACTAAAGAGTGAACGCTTTATTTTAACACGCTTTTAATTTCACCTCTTTGGTGAAGTGTGTTTTGTTGACATTGGATCAGGTTTTGTCATTACAGGTGCTGCAAGTCGCACATTGTATATGCCCATGGCTGGCAGTCAGGTGGTAAAATCGCGATATTTTTCACCCCCCAAGGATTTTGCGAATGTTGTTTCAGGCTATGGGCATTGCTGCCCGCATTCCAGAGATGAGCATGTTTCTCTTTCATACGCAGCAATTTCACATAGTTTTCTCAAAAAATATTTAAACAGCCTATTATAAACCTTAAGACAAGAAGGCTTTAGGTTTGAAATGCTTTAGAGGGCACAGCAACACTTAATCGAGGCAGGCCTATGTGACAAACAATACTTCAAAGCAACGTTTTTTAATGAAAATATGACTAAAACTGGAAGATTTCGTACAGAGGCGTAAAACCCAATACAGGAAGCCCGAAATGCTGCTTCTGTACATCAAAGACTCATTTTCTTAGGAAAACAAGTGTAATTGTTCCTTTTTTGCATTTAATTATGCCATGGTTAATTTAGTCGTTTTATACAAAAGAACAGTAATCACTGCTGAATGTTTCATAGCAAAAAGTAGATTTTATTGGTTATTTGACAAACACAGGCAGTCAACCAGGCACACAACGATTTCCATTCAAGTTCACAGGGGCGCAGGTGTGCAGCCGGTGCTGAGGAGGAAACGCATACCACAACTCTGCAGTTTAAATCGAGTTTAAATACTGAAACCTCAAGGTCTAAAAACCTCAATGTTGTTTTATTCCTTTTCTTTTTACCTCAGCGCTCATGAAATAACAACTGCAGAGCGTCGCCAATGGTCATATGTTACTGTGTGTATAATTTCAGGTCAACAGAAGATGTGAAAATTGAAGCTGAACATACAGTAGGCCTACTTGCAGGATGTTACTCAATTACAAGTATTTGCATCCACTTTTTCCCGTTGCAATACTGTTTACAAAGGAATTCAGTTTAATAGGGTCCCACACAGACTGGTTCACGATTTATATGACAGATTCATGTTTAATTACAGTTACATTAGTTAGTAATTGTTAATAATAATAACTATTTTACTTTACTTTCACACATACTTTCAAATAATTTGTGATTTCCTCTAAAGTATACTAAGAAATCTGTCTTTGCCTCATATTTTCTTTATATTTGACTACAGTACCTGACAACCAACATCCCACACTAGTTTCATTTCTCATGTTTCATTCGAAAAAGTCTCTTTTTTCCCCACATAATGAAATAATTTTAACTCAAAACAATATTTCACATCCATTTACTTATTTTTTTGGTTGGTAGCCATGTAATATGCATAAGATAAGCCGATTCAGTCTGATACAAGACCCTCCCAGCTAACAATTTTTGTTTCCTGGAATGTTGTGGAAATGTTATTTCATGGTCGTAAAATATAACCTAATAACAATCGTTAGGAAACGTTCTTTCAGTTAAACCTAAAAAAGTTCCTATAATATAGCAAAAAACTAACAACTTATGTTCTGTGGTTGCTGGGCTTCTGTTTGTAGTTGGGTTCTGATCCTTCATCGGGGTTTTATTTGCAATATTGACTGCCTGATTATGATCCTTTATGTATCTTTTGAAAGCAGCATTACAAACACAGTGCCACACAAACCCAGAAAACAAGCAAAAGATGTACAATTCTTATTCTTTTGATTTGAGACAAACTACTTTATATCCTTTGGGAGACAAACAGTAGGTTTTGAAGGCTGGTGAAAACTGCACATGCAGCACAGTAGTAATAAAAAATCAGCAACTTTATTTTTAACCCAGCAATACCATAACATGTCAACGCAGCCTCAATATTTTCCTAGTAAAATCCCACGAGCCTCTGTGAAACCTTTCGCTTGCAGTACCATACTGATGTTACCGTAAGGAACAAGGAAAAAAACGACGGGTGACAGTCATAGTATTTATGTAAATTTACTTCTGAAAGTTTGCGGTAAGAGCAGCTGAAGGCCTGACATACATCGAACCGTTATGATATATGTTCCCGCTTTTCAAGCACACACGTAGGGAATATCTGCTTATTCGCAAGCTATGAGTCAGGCAACTTTAACCCTTGAAACACTTCCCGGCAGTCAGAGCGGGGGTAAGCCCTGTAAGCAACGGATTATGAATCACGGAAAATGTCACAGCAGAGGTTTGTTTTCATAAGACCCGAAAAACCTACAAGTGTCTTTTTTATCTTAAACCATACAAATCAGGAAGTTTGCATTTCGGTAAGATGAGAATCCACTTCCTTCTTAAATGCTTGCGACTGTCAGTGGCCAAATTTGTACAGCGTTGACTGATGTGTCTGAATATTGTGATGTTTATGTGATATCTAATTGCTTGGGAGCACAAATAGTCAAATAGTTAAAGCTAACATGACAGAGGTTGAGTTTACGTTGACAGGTTTTCTAACTAAGAGCGGGAATAGGAACGGCAGCAGTTAGTCCGCCATCTAGTGGTTCAAAAATTCAATTTAAAGTACTTACTGGCATGATTGTGTGTAATATTGCCAAAGCATTATACATAAAATATGTAATCACAAGAAATACACAGCTAAAAAAATACAACAACAAAAAACAAAATAAGGTGCTTATTAAGTCTGAAATATATACAATATATGAATATAAAGGTGAAGTTTCAACATTATGGACAGTAATTATGGACAACAACAAGAAAACATAAAAGTCAATGATTCCCTTCATTTTTAAGACTAATTCTTTTGCAAGAAATGCCCTCTAAAACTAGCATGCCAGACCAGCCTTACCAGACAAGTTTTGATTGGTTTAATCTGGTTTATTTCGCCATTCTAAAATTGTATTTATTGTAAATTGTGTTCATAAAAAAACTAAAAACAAATTGTCTAAACCAAACTAATCAAAACAAACTACATTAACTGCACCAGTAACAACAAAGTCAGCCTAAAACACCTGTAATGTATGTTAATTTAATGATTCAAAGGAAGAAAAAGAAAGGAAGAGAAAGGAAAGGAAGACAAAAGAAAGACAAATATTGTGTGAACTTATTGCGTCAAACTGAATGAATTAATGAATGAATAAGAATTTACAAGAATCCAAAATGCTTTAGACTCAGCAGTATCTACAAGCGGAATTACGTGACAAAATTACATGTAAAGATACATTTCTGTGATGAAGAGAATATGTGGCCTCCTTTTAGTAAAATGCTGGGAAGTTTATGCAGTGACCAGACATGCCTTAACACATTTCCCAAAACTCACCAGTAGCCCAATGGCAAATACACCATTAGAGTTTCTAAGCAACCTGTACATTTGACATTTCTCGCACACTATGGTAAGGTTTGTGAGAAACAGCAGTGTGAGAAACAGGAGTATGGCATTGTTCTGTGGGATTGTCAGAGTTTCCCCTCTAGTTCTCTTTAGCAATTATGCTACTGTCATTACGGTAATGAACTCGTATGGGGTTGGAATGACATGAAGGTGAGTAAATAATGTTGGTTTCATTTTTGAATGAAATGTTGCCTCAGATCTGTCACATAGCACAAAAATAACAAAAAAAGCGGTTTTAACAAAACATAAAAATTATGTTGTCATGTTATCATGCTGATTTGGCAGTACAATAAGTATCAAATAAAATAAAATACGTAACATGTTTTGTACTAACAAATCATGATAATTCAAGCGTTTTCTCTGGTTTTTCCAGCCAGCTGCACAGTTTAAATATTAATCTCCATCTACTCATAACTTCTGCTAACTCTGCCTGTGACATCATCAGCGAGGCAAGGCGTTGTGGCAGTTGTCATGATGTCACATGTGAACATTTCATTTCTGAATGAGTGTAAACGTGTCACAAGATGCTGCGACACATGTGTACATTGTCATTTCCCATACATTCAAGCCCACATTTACCAAACACTCATGCCTACAGTGGTTTAGTGGTTTCTGTCTTTCTCCTTCCTCCACAACCAAACTAGTTACAACATACTATACAATTTGGATGTATAAGCACATTTTTAACCACTGTTTGTCACTGATAAGTATCTTTGTTCAATAGTTACTGAGTGAAGTAAGGGCGAAAGTGATTCATTGAGTAAGTTCAGGGCAAAAAAATCAAACCCAGAAATGACTAAATGCTTCAAAATGTAAACAGTAGATGTTGGAAAAAAGTTAACCAGTAAATGAGATTCGATGATTCTTCCACGCCTGTGTGACATATGGTTTTATTGTTGTGAATCTGTTTTTTGTGTATATGCGAGTGTGCCTGCATACATGTACAAGTGTGAAAACTGTGTTGAGCTGATTTTCCAGGAAATAAGTGCAGGTACATCACGTTTCACCGTGACTCACCCATCTACTGTGGTTTCCGTCTTTGTATTGACTACTGAATTAAATCTAAGGACTGAAATTTGATTTTTTTTAGTACACAATTGAGTACATATCATCTAAATGCAATTCATCCTCATATTTGACTCAAATATTGACTCACAGTAACAGACACAGTAACACAGTAACTTCAACCTTTTTTAGGGCAGAGACATACTATAGTGTATAAACTGATCAAAGCAAATAGTTGAAGTTACCGTAACAAAAAAGCATATTTTTTATTGCTTCATAAACATTGATTTGAGATCATACAAAAATTGGCAGATCCCTGCAGTACCGCTAGATGTGAGCAAGCTTATTTAGAGTTATTTATTCAACCTGACATCATGCTTAGTAAAGCTAAGGTTTAATACTTTTAGACCATTTAAATGGAATGATGCAGAGTCATTTAAGACAGTTATATTGGTAGTGTGTAAAACTCAAGACTATTTGTTGCTTTTGAGCCCGACACTGCTGTGACGAAAGAACTCAAATAACAAAGTGAAGCAGCAGAGGGCAGTAATGCTCTTTCGCTTCTTAATTTGGAAAAATCGGACCCTGAAAATTATATTGCTGGAATATATCAGGAATAAATTACCTAATGAAGAACTTCTGTGAAATTATTTGTTATTTTCAAGTATTTTGGCAGCCATAGTTATATGCCTTTATATGTACAACCAGTTCAAAGTAATGGCTAACAAAACTAACGAATTATTTACGTTCATCTATTCTATTTAAAGCACCTTACAGTGCATTCAAGGTATAGCAGTACATGTGTTCCCTGGGAATCAAACCCACAACCTGCTGATAATGCAATGCTCTACCAATTGAGCCACAGTAACATTACATTAGTTCAGACTTTCACAAGAAATCTCCAAAGAATTAAGTCTCATCCGAAGAACTGCATCTAAAATACAGGTTTACCCTTACGAGGCTATCAAGATAAACACATACATCATTTGACGTAATCAAACACCTCCGCTTTCATTTGTGCCAAATAAAATATGATGTCTACCCTGACTGAGGTCCAGATGGTTGAGATTGAGTTTCAGCATAGCCAAATATTTAATTATAAGAAATAAGTTCAAAGACCATCTTATGGTTAAGACCCCTCTTATTCACTTAGATGTGAGAAACGGACAGCATGAAAACCTGGGGATCTGAGTGATTCAGTTATGGGGAGCATTCTAAACACACCTTAAATTTTTTACAGATTAACAGCCGTGGATTGGGGGTCTGTCCATCATGCTGAAAAGCCTCACTGTGCCTGCTTTTTGACATCGATTCTATCATGGTCCATTTCTCCTGTCAATAAAAAGAGATAAAAAATGATATAAATATGGAATATAACGAAGACATCTGTTTTATTTTAGTGTTAATAGCCAATTGATGTTTTCAAGTGGACAAGTGGAAACTAACACCTTTTATTTCCCTGTTGTTTTTTATATTCTTATTATAAAATATTAAACTTGATATATGTGTTTCAGAAGAGTTTGTGTCTTCAGTATCTATGATCCAAGATCAAGAAACAGCCAGATATGTTATTCAAACAAAGAAAAAACAATCTCTGATATTTTTCCCCCTTTGTGAGCATTTTTACATATTTAAATAGTGTCTTTTGATGTAGCTTAATTGTTGATGATTACAAAGCAAGAGAAAATCAAACAATGAGCCAAAATCCTGCTGAGATGTTGTGTGCATGACAGTGGCCTGCAACAGTGTGTGATCTGTTTACAGCGGCAAATCTTTCATCTAATGAAATGTTTCTAGAGCAGATGTGCACAATGAGAACAGAAATATATAATCAACTAACAAACCAACTATTTAAATTATAAAACAACCCCTGCTTAAGCATTAATGTAGTAACACATCTGTTTTACCCAAGCAGCATCTGCTTTCAGCATTCAAGCTAGTTAACGCCCTAACAATCGCTTAATCAATACAGGAGTCAAGAATAATGCCCTTCATGGGTACAAGACTTGAATATTACAGCTGCTATCGGTGTTTCAATCTATTCTCTGTGACAAAAAGCTCTGCACTGAATCCTCAACAATGAAGGATGATTCTATTAGCACAGTTAATGAATGCATCCAATCCCAGTGCCGAGAAAATGTTGAGGGTAAATTATTTCAGCAGA
The DNA here is from genome assembly GCA_036877575.1 of Botia almorhae. Taxonomy (NCBI): domain Eukaryota; kingdom Metazoa; phylum Chordata; class Actinopteri; order Cypriniformes; family Botiidae; genus Botia; species Botia almorhae. Next base: position 7,695 of record JAZGTJ010012745.1, read on the forward strand.
AATCTCACAATGCAAATAAACAGCAAGGCATTTGACGTGCTATTCAAACATTTGTGCTTTGGGGAAAAATGCCGGATGCTGAAAAAATGTGTTTAGTTATGCATTCCACCACGGAAGTATTTATTTATTGAGATTTGAACTTTTCAATATGCCTGTTGGTTGAAAGCTCTCACAACAAAACTTATTTTTGACTGACACCTTATATGTACTATGCCTTAAGAATAAATAAATATATAGTTTTAACCTTATGCCCAATACTGTGTTTTTCTCTGGTTGTAGTTCTATCTCTCACCATTGCATTGAAAACATCAGAAAGTTTCAGCACGCACAAAGTTGGACCTGTGTTTTTCAGCTGTTTTTCACCCGTGTTATATTCTCACCCACCACTATGTTCTCTGTATAAGTACAGTACTAATAGGGTAATTTAATAGATGTTTAATAGAAGTGTGTTTTAAGCATTTATTTTAAAGTTATTTAAGAATTTTTTTGATCCGTAAACAAAATGGTAGTATGAAGCAAAGCTCAATACTGCCACCTGTTGACCACACAGTATGATTGTAGGTCAATTTTAAATGAGCGGTATGTCTATGTAAATGCAATACAATTATCTAAGAATTAATGCCAAAAAATAGGACAAGCAATTGGTGTGTTAATTTCAGGTTTATTTTCTTAATAAACTTTTTCCTTTTTATAATTTTTTTTTAAGAATAAACCTGATTAAATATATGCTTTAAAAACAGCCGGAAAGATACTGATATATAAAAAATATCTATCATATAAAGTTAACTCTTGTAACCAAGGCAACTATAACCTGTGTACATAGATGCACAGAGGAGAACAGAGACTAGCCTTGGAAGGTTAATAAAAATATCATGACCTGGTCAGAATTTCATTCAGTTTTCTACATGTTTGCAGTTGGAGAAATTCAAAGAATATTCTTAACCCTCAAGCCCTAACAAACTGCTGAAAACAGTGCGGAATCCAGGCAGACAGAACCATTCTGTGCTATAGGAATCATAAAGCCAGATGATTGCTGCACATCACTGTATAATGCCAAGAAATATCAGGCCATGAGACCAGCTGCACCCAATTCTGCCAGTACTTTGCAGACATGATGTTCCATGTTCCAGAATGATAATACTCCTATACTGCTAAATAAACTGGTAGCTGGTTTAATCAACACTAACAAAGTCAAATGCCAGATCATTAAATTTGAACATCATGGAACAGTCTTTTTCATGATATTATTTTTATGTAGTTTTAATGAAATTCATGTTCTTCAAAGGGCTGAGGAAATTTAAAACCAAAATGTTTTGAAGGTAGAAGATGTCTTTAAATTACTTTAAAAGATCGAATAAAAAGTATTGTTAAAGTTTTTCATTATTTTGTTTACTCCATGTACTTATATTAATATAGTTCATATTTATATTTTTAACTCTGTTATTAAAATATCAACATGCTTGTTTGTAATCAAAAATGATGTTTCTACAGGGTGGGTAAAAATTAACTAGGTATTAAAAATTGGCTACAGAACTTGTAGTATCACTGGAGTCATGATGAAAACAGTGTCTATATAGATGATAGTAAATATGATTTCATGTTTTCCGTGTCGATAGTACAGGCATTGGACGCGAGTACAACATGTACAATTTGATTCAATCAATTTGTATTAGAAATATTACCAATTTTAAATGCCATTTACTTTCCACCCATCCTGTATAGGCTATACCAGGCTTTTATAAATATTATGTGGCACTTGAACTTGAATGTATTATTTTACAGAATGGCAAGAAACTGAACAGGATGTTTAACAGGGTGGAACTAATAAGCTAAAGTTAGCCAATGAGAGACTGAAAGTTAGGGGTGTAAACTTTACTTTAACTCCAATGTTGTGTTACTATGTTACTATTAGAACAGGATTAAATGTTTTAGACTGAGACAAAACAACACAAAAACATAAGACATCAGAATTCTTAAAATATGTTATTAATACTTACTGTTGTTGCACTGTCGTTTTTATCGTCACTTCCTGTGGTTACGATGTCATTAGGGGGTGGATTTGTTGGTTAAAGTGACAGTACAAAAGATGAACAGAATAAAGTAATGATGTGAACAGGAAAAAACCTACAAACTGATTATTGAATATTTTACAGTAAACAGTATCCTCAGTAAACAGTATCCTCTGTTGGAAACATTTGAATTTGAAAATGAAACACTTTTCAAAAAGAGAGGACATGGAAAAAATTTCAAAATCTGCACAAACCAAAGCAGTGAAACGATTTAAAATTCACTCCTATCTTCAATTAAAAGAAAACAAACTGATATGAATTCTAACAATCAGTTTATTATTTTATCACAAGTCAAAACATATGATGGGGGCTCCACAATGGAAGAGTCACACAACCAAAAACAATATATCAATTTAGAACCAATCATGTTTGTCTTTAATCAAGTCTTTTTGATTTTACAGATAATCTTTATTTTATCAGCCTTAATAAGTGAAAACTGCATCGGCATACCACGTCTCCCCAGCACATACGTGCACGTGCCTGGTGGGTGACTTTTGGCAACAGCTTCTTCCATCTGCGAAGTGGTAGTTTGCAAGCAGGGAGTGAACTGTTGAGGGTCTTTACTGGCAAACACGTTTCTGGGTCTCCCCCTTGAACAGATGGACTTACTAGGAAATTTAGACGCCTTTCACCACCATCCATCTCTATAACAACCATGCAAACCAATCAAAAGTGCTAATTAACACCCACCATAACGCTCCAAAAGCCAAGCAAGCATTTCACAATCACATTTCTTCCATTATTATGTGGGTCTTGGAGTGAGTATGAGTAATGTCACAATGTTCTCACTGTAAGTCCGTGAAGCAAATAACTATTTGAGAAATGAGCTGCATATCGGTCTGAGGCAAATAACACAGAGGGCAGAATTAATAAGATGGACTACAAAACACATTCATTAAGAAGGCCTATGAAAAGTAGCATTGTTCTTTTACACAGTAGAGCATATACAAATGGCCGTTGAGAAATGGAGCAATCTACAGACAACAAATAAAATCACTGTAGATTGTAGACGTGTTTAACACATTCCTGGTCTACAATGACCAAACTTCACTAAAACTAAATCGTTTGTCTGTGTATTATTTAAAGGAAAATTTCACCAAATGTAATGCGAAGTTATGCTTTAAAACACTTTTATAGGTGTTTTATAGGTTAACAGGCATTTATAGCATATCATTTATGGCGTTCACAGTTGTGGTATGAAGTGCTTTCCTGTAGCTCAGTGGTTAGAGCATGGTGTTAACAATGCCAAGGTCATGATCCCAGGGATTGCATGTACTCAGAAACAATGTGTAGTATAATGCAATGTAAGTCGCTTTGGATAAAAGCATCTGCCAAATGCGTAAATGTAAGTGTTGTTGTATTAAAAAAAAGAGCAACACAAACTTTCTTTGAAATTTCTCCTATCATGTTCCATAGAAACACGCTACGGGATATGGGTTCAAAACAGCATGGGGGTGAGTAAATCATGACAGAATTTTCATATGTGGGTGAACCATTCCTTTAACTTAAAAGCCTATTAAAACAAAGTCCTACTATGGCCACTGGCTGGATTGTGATTGGTGGTTTTATCAGGCCTCAATTAGTCAGTAGAGTATTAGTCTATTCAATAGGAAGTTATCATTTTCATAATGTCTTTAATCATTTGAGGGTCCATATAAACCAGCCCCTCGCCCCACTCCACAAAAAAATCCCAGCATCCTGGAGGAATTCTGAGCTTACTGCCATACTGGCCCAATAATATGAGTCAGTCTCTCAAACTTGTTCCATGTTTATTAATCTGCATCATTGCAAAGGTCACACACAGGACATGACACGATCACCAGGGAGTCTAGCAATAGATGTTAACAAGCTATTTTAGATCAAGAAACTCAGACAATCCTTTCGAATTGAAAAACTAAGGTCTTGTCTGTCTCATAAAGAGGGATACTGGGAAAATACAGCCATGATATTACAGTGGGAGTGTAATCAGCAGGGCTAGAACTGGTGTAATCTTCTGTGACTTACACAAAATGAGATATTGAAGTGGCCACTAGGAGATGTGCTGCTTGCTTGGTTTTATTACTATTCAATCAGACCTCCAAGTAATACTGTTTCTAAAATGATTACACCGTAATCTCAGCAAAACTGCTCCATTTTTAATGAAATCAGCATGTGAATGCGTATTCAATATCACTTAACTTTACTTTACACTAAAGCTTACAAGAAACCTCAGTCAGACGTCATATTTAATTTGATACGGTTGAAAATGAGGCAATGAGGGATGCCAATGTGGAAAAATGACCAATGATACTTCCTTAATATCTCAATTGTTTCTTTTTCTTGAGTCTTGTTTCTTCTCTAGCAGCTCAAAAGATACCTCAACAATGAGCTCAGGTTTGCCAGGAAATCAAAGTTTGTAACCAAAAGTCAGAGATTGTATAATAACCTCAAACATATCACTTAAGATTACTGCTGCAGTCTGTAAATTTTGGCTCTCTATTGCCGCCTCTGTTTGAAACAGAAAATCGCAAGTTACTGGTGGAGTTAACCATGAAAATACAAATAAAGTCAAAGTGATACTTACCAAGAAATCTGACCCAACAGTTAAAAAAATATATAAATATTTGCAGCTTCAAATATAAATGATTATACACTTACCATCGTGAATAAGGGTACAATTCTGAACACTGATTTGTTATGTAATTGCTCAATAACAAATTTAAATAAGACCACTGAGAACCCCAATAATTTGTGAACCTCGGAGCAATGATGTTTCTGTGAGTGGAAGAACAATCAGTTTTATTTCTTGTGCTGTTGTATTTTTAAAAATAAGCTTTTCCAAACATTTCCAGTGGACAAGAAAACAATCTGCAAGACATAAATTGTGAAAATGAGCCATGATCTAAAACTGTAATGAAAATGAAGTTGCCCCCATAATGGCTTGTACAGTCTGAGTGTCAAATTAAATATGTTGTCTACTACAGTTCATCATGATGCAGCCATTCTGCAAAACCTTCTAGCTTTCTAGCATCTGATGAATCTTCACATGGTATTCTCACAACTGTAGGTTTGACATTAGAGGATAAACTCTTCCCAACAAGCCAAAGACAAACCCAAAGTTTGTCACTGCAGCAACCTAACAAACAGCTCCTCAATTCAATTCAGTCTGCATTCAAATTCGCCTGCGTTAAATCCATATTAACATTTATACATTCAAATTGGAACTCCTTAAAAGTAATGCCAAATATAGCAAGAGCGCTGACTGCTTTAAAATAAAGTTGTGCTGTAGATGGGAGCTCGCAGCAGATGTCTTTGTTTAAAATGGAGGTTGAAGAACTAGGTAATGTATTAAAATCCATCCATTTGTGAATGGTAATTACATGAGAAAGGCTTTGCCTTTTCTAATTTGACCCCAGGGCTAATCTGTGTGCCGCTCTGAATAGCTGAGATGTCCATTAGCTTTCATCTGTGACCCCTCTTAGCGTTTTGAGCAGGAATTTAAAGAGACTGAATCATAAATTCCGTCTGGTTCTTTCTTGATGTTTACATCTTGTGCTGGCCCACCTTGTCCTACATTTAGACCTTTTAGTGGAAGAAAGTGAGGAGAACATTGGAAGAAAAAGGAAAGTTTCACCATCGCATTAGAGACAGGACCTCAGAGAGGCTAAATGTCTGCTCTCCTGCTCACAGTGTAATATATCACTGCATATCGTATACCCTTCACTGTGAGTGATAGGTGTGCTATACGCCCTTCTGTAAAACATTCTCCTCCGCAGGGCATTTTAATAGGACTTTTTACATTTACATTTGCATTTATCTTCTTGGCAGATGCTTTCTTACTGTAGCGCTGCGTTAGAAAATGCTCGTGGCAGTTACTCTTGTAGGCAGCATGAGGTGCAAATCAAATACAAAGACAAAACCCAAAGGTTTTAAAGAGAACAATGCTTTAGATTCAGGGAAATAACTTATGGTTTGTGGGGCATCTTGGTTGTGGTCCAGGCTGGGCTGATTTATACTGGTTTGGGGCTGGTCTAGATGGTGGACCGGCATCATGCTGTTCATGCTGGTTGAATAAGGAAGACTTGCTGGTTAAGCTAGTTAAAAGCCTTGTAGGAACAGCATACAGCCGAACGGCCATCTTTCTTTTTTGGTGAACTGTGAAAATTTGTGCAACCATCAGTGGTATACAGAAAGATAGCTAAAGAAATCATATAGGTGAAGAAACTACACAGGCCTGATTCCCTTATGTCATTAAACTTTATAGAGAGGGGCAATTTCCATAATATGACTAGGTAAGATTGGCTGATCTTTACTGTTTCTTATATAAATATATATAAAAAAATATATAAAATGTGCCAGCAGGGGGAGGTGGTGTAGTGGTGTGAACACCCCCTTGGAGTGTGTATTGCTTAACTCCCCAGCAATCTGGCCTGGATATAAGGCATCTAACCTCTGTTTGCTACTGGGGGATGGTCCTGTAATAAATGTCTCCCAATTGACAAATAACCAAATAATTTTAACATATGATTTAAGGGCGTTACGCTCAACTCTAAATATTGAACTTTGGTGCATAACTCACCCTGCTCTTTTTGCGTGTGTTAATGATACTTTAAGTTGCTATTACTTTTCTATGTGATCAGACTCTGTCCATACAGAAGTTACCATCATCATTTGTCTTAACCCAGAATTGAAAAGAGACACATTGCAGATGAATTTTTAACGACCAGCATCATTCAGACACTGGATCGATTTTGTGCGTAAAATCAAACTGTTTCGGAAAGCTCCTTAGCACCACAGATCTGGACCGCTGCCCTTACTTTCCCCTTTCCTCTGTCTCACCACTTCAATTTTCTGCAGTTTCAGTTTTATCAATGTCATGCTGGTTTATTGTATATAGCTACTGTAGCTTTGGGATGTTTTACTGCTAGAAGCATGCAAAGTATGTGGCTGGCCTCTGCTGCCTGTTCCAGTAATTAATGTGAGGACAAATACAATGTCAAGTTGTTCTAGTATATTGTACAATGACGGTCTAAAGAATTGTGTGCTTTTAACTCTGTTGCAACTGCTCTTTTCTATTCCAACACGACAATGCCCTTACAATCACCAAAGAAAAAGCTAAATCTGGTGTGGAAGATATCAACTGGTTCTCACAGACCAGACCTGAAACCCACTGAACACATTTAGGGTGAATTGGAACTTAGCCTGCGAGCCTCGTGTCTGAATAAAAGCAAATTCTTACATTCATGTTCCAACATCTAGCAGAAAGACTTTCCAGAAGTGTAAGATGTTAAAAGAGAAAGGATGATAATAGTTTGTGCCATACTTGAAAATAAAAAAACTAAAACTTAAATGATTAACACGGCCCTCTGTTCCATTTTTGTTTTCAAAAAATGTTTGTTTTTCTAACCATTTATTTATGGAGCTTGCTTTGTGCGAAGGTGTGCTGTCATTTTGGAACAGAAAAATGTTAAACATTAAAAAGCACTTATTCATAAAGTTCATTCTATTATTGGTGTCTGTGATAATACATTTATGTGATTTAAAATCAAAATCAAAAACATTTTTCTCTTAACATACCTTTCTCATCACCTCTGCCTTAAACACTCATTTTTAGCTCCTGCCCCCCCCCCTCCTCAAACGCCCTGTGTACTATGATTGGTCAGATGTGTTGAATGTGTTTTGGACATGTGACACACATGACCATAATCAGGTTTCAGCTCCTGAGACTGCAAATGCAGATATAAACAGATCTATATAGAGTGGGCATTATGCAAATGTCTATGTAAACTCATTAAGGAAGTTACTTCGTGACTACATCTCAGGTGTTAAACCCAAGTCCAAATAAAATGATT
>JAZGTJ010012746.1:0-15592 GCA_036877575.1 Botia almorhae
TTACGTGTATGCACCCAGGGTCTGAGAGTAGCGCAATTTCAATTCTCTGTATGTCCTGTACATGTGGCAGAATTGACAATAAAGTTGACTTTGACTTGACTTTGACTAAATTAACAAATTCAAGCTGATCTGCAGACACAGGGTACAACAGTGTCAGCTCGCACTGTCACCATCAGAATGAAAACGAACGCTATGGTAGGAGACCCAGGAGGACACAAAGGCATAAAAAGTTTGCCAAAACTTATGTGAGAAAACCACAATCCTTCTGGGAGAACGTACTGTGAACAGATGAGACAAAAGTAGAGCTTTTTGGTAAAGGACATTATGGTGCTGTTTACAGAAAAACAATTAGGCCTTCAAAGAAAAGAACGCAGTCCCTACAGTAAAACATGGTGGAGGTTCAAAGATGTTTTTTGGTTGCTTTGCTGCTTCTGGGACTGGATGCCTTGACTGTGGTAGTCATCAATTTCATGATACTATTCACAAAGAATTTTGGGGCACAACATAGTGGCCAGTGTCAGAATTCTGCATCTCCACCAGAGGTCATGGGTCTTCCAGCAGGACAATGACCCGAAACACACTTTAAAAAGCACTCAGAAATGGTTACAAACAAAGCGCTGGAAAGTTCTGAAATCTTAAAAAGCAATTGGGAGAAGGCATCCTTCAAATCTGAATGATCTGAAGAGTGGTCCAAAATTCCAGTAGAGAGGTGTAGGAAACTCATTCATGGTTACAGGAAGCAATTGATTTCAGTTATTTTTTTCCAAAGGGGGTGTTACCAAATATTACCAAAAATATAATATAAGTTAAGGGTGCCAATAATTTTGTCCAGTGCATTTTTTTGGGTTCTGTGTGAAATTGTATCAGATTTGACTTTTCTTTTTTTTGTGTGTTGTTCCAATGCAAACAAAAAAAATGTGCATGTGAATACCAAAACATTTGCAACTGCAACAATTTTCTGAGAGAAAGGTTGCAAGGGTGCTGATATTTTTGGCCATGACTGTACTTACTGTTAAATGCCTTGCAGAACCTATGAACCCATATTTGTACATGTAATAAGGTGTTCATTTTCAACATTAGAATTGTATGATATATTGTTTTTTTTCATAGAAAATACACATCAGGGAAGGGTTGTAAAAAAATTTTTTTTTTTAACAGTAGCCTTACCACATTTTAAGTTTAATCTAAAAAATATAAATAATTGTAAAGGAAGTGACACACAGGGAGGGCCCCAATATCAATAAAATAATTTAGGAACTATCACAGTGAGCTCTTATGATCATGTTATGATTGCATTAAATGTATTAATATTCATATTAACACAAAAGCAAACTATGGTTCAAATGTTCCACAATGGATAAATATAATGAATAAACCTATGTCCAACATTCTGATTTCTGTGATACAGAATAGAGGATAGTTTAATATATCTTACAAGAAAGCAAAAATCATTGTGCTGAAGCCTGTTAGACTTTATAATGTTGTCTTAAAAGCAACTGCTGTTGTTGTGTGTAAAGTGTAACAGGTCCAGACAATTTTTGTTTCCTGTAAATTGTTAAAATACTAGTCATGAAGGTTCAGTATGAACACACAAGCTCTCTCAGTAGGGAAGAGATCTGCACAGGCAGATGTGCATTATTCTGTTTGCTCACCAGCCCCTTCACCTTGCCCTTTGGACACCACACCCTGGATTTGTTAACACAGTCATAAAACAGGTGATGCTGTAGAGTAGATATGTTGGGACTGTCGATATGAGCTTCTCTGTCACATCATTGATAAGAGAGTTCAGAGTGTGTCAGATAATGAAATAGCTCACAGTTTCTCAGTGTGCACTTGTCTCCTATCCAGCACTGCCGTTACACTGTGCAAACAACATAACCTATTCACTCCCACACTATAGTTTTCACTGACATTAGTTCTCCCAGAATGCTTCTAAAATATTTAATTGTGTAATATTGAAAAAGTTTTCAGTTACACTGTGAAATAAGGTTGTTTTTGTTAACATTACATTGTAAAAATAAACCTTAAGTGTTTAGGTTTAATCAATCTGGTTATACAAGTCATTTCAGTGTAATATTTTATATCCTGACTGGTATAACTATAAAATATGTTAAGCAATTTTGTGCAGCCAAAACTGATTAAACTTAAACATTTAAGGTTTATTAGTTTATTAATGTATTAGTAATGTAATTGCTTTTTTGCTCTTTTGAAATTACCATGAAGATTAATAAATGCTGTGTAAGTATTGTTCATTGGTAGTTTATGTTAACTACTTATGTTAACAACCTTATTGTATAGTGTTACAAAGTTTTCTTATAGAAAATGTAAAAAATGGATTTAAATCAGAAAAATATTATTAATATTAGCACCATATATAAATATATATGAGATTAAATTAGTAAACATCTAATATTTTTAGTCACCAGTTCTAGCAGTAGTAGTACTAAGTTAATTGTAACATTTCGACATAGTGTATAAAACCTTAACTGCTTTGTACAGATACTTAATAAACATAAATGCTTGATACAAACAGAACAATACACCCTATTTAAAGGGTGAAATTAGGCACTTGGCTGTGGGTGTGCAATACGGAATTGCTTTGATGTATATAAATTGTTACCAGGTCTTAAAAAGATTTTTCAATATTTAACAATAAACCATTTTAATACCATTTATTTTAGGAACATTTAAATCATTTACATTTAAGTCATTTAAATCTCACAAAACATCTCACTTTACATTGCTGAGCAAAGCAAAAGCTAAAATTCCACAATGAAAAAAAACCAACACAACCATATATTACACAAGATCTTTCAATACTTTGCCAACTTGTGTTTGATGTACTTTTGTAGTGTAGATCAGACAGTCATTGTCACATCTGTGGTGTTTGTGTGTCTTCTATTTCACTGCAGAGATGCAAAAATGGTTTCATATTGAAATACCCTGTGTTATTATGTACACGTCTGAAAGGGCTTTGTTATGGTATATATACAAACAACAGTCAAGTCTGAACATTCTTCCCTTTTTTAGTACTCTTCTTTAATAGTCATTGGCATAGTCGGTGATACCAAGCCATTGCTGCTACTTGTCACCATGGCAACATTGCCTGGGAGGGCTGAGTTAGGTGGGGTGGGTGTTGTTGTGGATGCTGGCTGTTGCATCTTCTTTTTATTAACTTTCCTCTCTTTAGCGCGTCGGTTCTGGAACCAGATCTTTACCTGTCAACAACAGGTCTTCATGTGTCATAAAGAATAATGACCATAATAATATTACAGTTACAGAATGATGCAGTTAACTTCGAGACTTCTCCAATTATTCTACAAAACTGCTCAATGACCTTATGGTATTAAAACACTAGTATTGCAATATTTTTCTGTTAAGGTCCTTTAAACAACGTGATTTGTAAAAAGCCCAATAAATAAATACTTAGAACTTGTCTTGACTGAATAGCAACAGGTCATTTTTAGAAACTTAAACTAGATGGTAAAATGCCTCACCTGTCTTTCTGACAGACCGAGTGCTGTTGCAAGTTCTGATTTTCTTCTTATTGTGATGTAACGGCTATAATGGAATTCCCTCTCCAATTCTAGCCGTTGATGATCCGTGTATACCACCCGGTATTTGTCTTTTGTTCTGGTCTTCCCACCTAAACCAAAAACAGTTTGACATCAAATAAAATTGGAAAATTAAATTATTGATTCAAATAAAAATGTAAATTAATAATTGTCAACCAGTCCATTAGAAAAAGTAGATTTTTTGTTGATTGATTAAATATTATTCACTCAACAGAGTAATATAATATTTAAGTAAGTATTTTATTTAATTAGCATCAAAGAACTTAGTATGTAATATAATTGTTATTAATGTGACAAATAAAAGTCATATGTTCTGTGTTAGTATAATGTTTACCTTAACTAAAAAGTTTTTGTTTAAGATTTATTTAAGCCAATCATTAGTACATACATATATAAAACACCAAGATGTCCATATTATAAATGTCTTTGGAATTGTGTCTATATTTCAAACTTAGTTTACCCTGTCAGTGGCAAGAAGGGACTTAAGTAGCCACCAGGTTAAATATTACAACATAAATTGCAAGGGAATAACGCTGTCTGTCTAGGAGAACAGCTGCAGAGGAATTTCAGATCATTAAGCTTATAAATCATACCATTTTCATCAAAAATAACCATAATGTCTAGTTATGATTAACTTGGCCAAGACATCTGTTTTTCTTTGTAAAAATTAAGATCCTTGAGCACTAAGCACCTCCTCAAGCATAAGCACCATTTAAAGTTTCTTGTTTGCTTTCCTGGTGGGGCAGAACCCTCTGAAGAATCATTAGACACCCTTTCAGTTTTCTAAGAAACTCCCTCTTAGGTATTGCAAGAACTCCAGAGACTTTCACTGGATCCTCTGGTAACCCTATCATTAGGCCCTGAGGCACTTAAAATATATATTATAGGGTCCTGGAGGATATATAAATATATAGGATATTTAAGAGTCTTTATGGTCTCATCTAGCATGCCTAGAGGTTCATCAGGTTCATCAGAGGGTTCCTCTCAGGTGTTAATTGAGGCCCCCAAATGGTGCTCTAGGATCTTTTAAGCCAGCTACCAAGGCAAAATATAGCTTTGTTATTGTTGTTGTTATTATAAGTGTTGTTATTATTTATTTAATTTGTTATGAGGGAGACTCTGGGGTTACTGAAATGTGTATTCATTCCTGCAGAATTGCCTAACAGTTTTGTTTTACATCATAACAGAAGCAACATAAAGTGTTCACCGATCAGGGTCCCGTTTCCCGACAATAGACTTTAACATTTCAGATCGTTTTCTACGACCATTTTACGAACCTATTTTATTATTCACGTGCGCTTTTGTTAACGCACACGTTTGTTAATTGCAACTGAACAGTGGAATGAATAAAGAAAGAAAGAAAGAAAGAAAGAAAGAAAGAAAGAAAGACAGTGGGATATGGGATTTTTGGAAAATTTGATCGCCCATTTAATTAAAACCGTAAATCCGAACCCTTTAAGATATAGCACACTTCAGTGGCTGAAGTAATTTTAAATAATAATAATTAAACAACATGTTATACAAACAACATGGTATACAACAAAATATTTTCAAACAACATATCATACAACAAAATAAATAACAAATAAGTATTTTTAACGAATAAAGTTTAGTGTAATTTTGCTGTTGTCTTGCAGGTGGCAAATGCGCTTGCAGGTGCGCTTGGTGCGATCTACTATTAAAGAGTGCCAGTAGATCTACAACGATTTTCAAAAGCTACAGTTAAGCTTCAGTTACGACGCTTTTGGGAAAACATCAAAATCTAAGATGTCTCGCATGAACGTTTTTATTTTTATTTTGGGGCTTATGGATACTGTCGGGAAACGGGCTCTGCGCTGTACGTTCAACTGAATTATTTCTCCAGATTTGGTAAAATGTGGTTTACATATGAAGGCACGGCATAGAAAAAGAGTTTGGTTACTGTTTGCTGTTTTGTATTACTGGTTTAAAAATAAGAGTAATCTGAGTTAACAGGGAATATCCCATTTGGAAATGTGCTAATATTCGTGTGTGTTGATAATTGCAACAATTCGAAATCTCTTTTTGACTGAGTTAATGCAAACATATTATACATGAAAATAACGAGCTAAATTATATTGTATAGTAAATATATTGTAAACTACTCATTCATAATCAATTATCTCCCTGATTTTTTTATATGGAAGTAATCAAACTATTCAACAGAAAATCCCATGCTGTGGCTCAACGTTCTCACACATCCTTTAACTTTACGACCAGTATTGTAAGTAAAACGTATTGTGTTTTTTGTAAATGTGATTCTGATGTGTTTCTAATAATAATAAGTTACTAACAGTTTTCAAAATTGCATTCGCGATTTCATTTAGGTTTTAAATGCACCTGAGTTTAACGGCGGAGCACTCCGACGCATCCAGTCATACGGGTTTCGACGCTGAGAGTTTGGCGACAGCTGGCCGACAGTTGGGTTTATGGTGGATGAAAGAAGGCCGGGCGCTTGAACAGATGAAAATTCTGGAGGACTGAAACCCAGCTGACCAGTGCCCGAAGTTGATGGTCCAGTCCCTGCCCCGTAAGTTGTCCATTCTTCCCTTGAAGAAGGGTATGCTGGATTCCATGCTCCTGTTTGGCTATGGTGAGGGTCGTTGGTAATTCCAGGAACATGATGATATCCTGTAAAGTCCGGATATTGTGGAGGCGTGGGTACAAAAGTTTGAGGATTTAGATTTAGGCCTGGGTGTCTTACGGAATTTTGGTACATGCTGGTCTCCTTCTCTAAAAGATAACTTACATACATCTTTTCGCCTGATGACTCCAGTGCATAATGTTTACCCAAACAAATGTTCTTGACTCCTTAGACCCAGGTTTACCTGTAACCTGACGGTTCCTCTACCTGACAAGATTTTCTGAAACCTCAAGCTTTTGATGTCTTCTAATGATTGCAACACTGACGTCACTTTTATGATCTTTATGATAACCCACCCACGGTATCAGAACCGAAACCCGCAACACATGAACTTAAAATATAGCGTATTCAAAGTGTATGTATACACACACACACACACACACACACGAAGAGAGTTCAGTAATAATTTTATATAATAATAATGAATAATAAAAGTAATTATTAAATTATTATTAGTTGTCTTGTTAACAAATTGAAAATGAATTAAAACGCATATAACAATTATATTTTAATGTTTTTTTACGCACTTTTGTACAGAATTGTGTATTTTTGAAAGGTACAGCAAGTGTAATGTAAGCTTGTTACACACTTATTAATCCCGTAATGTTTATTTCTGGTGGAAAAAGCAGAGATGGAGTGTTTTAACCGCTTGTAAAAAGCGTAAACATTTTATAGAAGGTAGTTACAGTTCTTTGTTATAGTGTCCGGAGGCATCACAAAGATTCCACTTTGTGGTGGAGTAAAATATATTCAATTAACTGTCATAATTTCTACACTGTAATATTAAAGTTCCGTGGGAACTAGAATTTTCTTAAGATAAATTGTAAATATATACACATTTAATTCATGTAAAACATGAGCTGTTTGGGAAGAGTAAGTTTTATTATATATTTACTTGTACTATTTTAATGTTTTGTAGTCGCTGTACATACACCTAGAAATGCGGAGTAAATTTTAATTTAAGTGTAGAACGTTTGAATCCGCGCATGCGCCTTTGGACAAGACAATTTACCCGCCCGCGCTTTGGATCACCACAGACCGTTGCGGTTGTGTCGCGTCGAATATTATCTCGTGAGAAAGGTAAGTTGTTGCATTTATGTTTTGATATGTAATAATACACATGTGCGTGTGTCCGTTTTAGTTGATTTTGTTTTAATCATATAACCTCAGTAATGTTAACTTAAGACACTGTCATATTAGCGACATTGAACGTGAAACACTGAACACACTGAACGTGAAATGTTTTATGTTGTCAGATAACCTAATAATTCAGCTCAGTTACACGTTTTTACATTTACAATATGATTAGTGTGATGTGTTTGTGTTTCTCTCCCCTAAACAATCCATGCCTTCCTAAACAATCCTTCCCTCATCATCGGTATATATTTACATAACATTTTTGCTGCTTTTATATAGTTGTAAACAACGTGTAAAGTCTTTCCTAGAAGTCTATTCTTATATAATAATTTTTAATATTATTCAAATTAGTTGAAGTTAATCTGTATTTTTACAGGAAGCAGAACAGTACAGCAGTTAGTGTAATTCTCAGGATATGCTGTATGAGCCAGTCGAGTGTACAAGTTACAAGTTACAAGTGGAGTTTATTGTCATTTCAACCATATACAAGTACACAGTGAAACGAGACAACGTTCCTCCAGAAACAAGGTGCTACATGAGACAAACACTAAACATCACAGACATACAGGGCTACATAATAAACAGTATATACATAAAGTGCACAGTGTAAAAACCAAGTGCAGACAGCACAAGACATTGTAAACATTAAGTGTAAACATTGGATGTGTAACATTGGAGTGTATGGAGTGAGGGCAGTGTTGGAGTGATTGGTTTAATGCTCACATTGGCAAGTATATGTACAGATTTGCATGAAATAATGTTGTTTTATTTTTCTTTGAATAATATAATAAAAAATATTGTTTTAATATCACAAATTGTGTCTAGTCCTTTACAGGGTGACAGATTGGTTTTCATCAGTGGTGTTAACAAGGAGAAAGAGTAGACTTATGAGCTGGGCCTGCAAAAATTGCACATTAAGGATAGCAAAACGTTTAGAGCTCTTGCAGCATTACAGATTAAAACATCTACACACTTATCAAGGACGGTAAGTTCCCTGCTTATACTCAGATTGTCCTTGTTCATTTAAAAGTTGGGGTGCACTTTGTGCACATTTGTCTAGAGACCATACACAAACAGAACAGTTAGGGCAGCTTGTTTCATTTTCTTGTCTTGTTTGCAATTCATTTAGTTGTCAGACAGAAAAGCAGTATTTCGAACACTTTGGAGTGGATCTGAAAAAGCATGAAACTGTTAATTGTGTTTTTAAAGATTGTGACTACAGTACTAATATATATACACTTTTGCTTCACACAAAAGTACATTTACATTTACGCATTTGGCAGACGCTTTTATCCAAAGCGACTTACATTGCATTGCACTATACATTGTTTCTGAGTATGTGCAATCCCTGGGATTGAACCCATCACCTTGGTGTTGTTAATGCCATGCTCTAACCACTGAGCTACAGGAAAGCTGCAATCCTCAGGAGGAAGCTGCAATCCTCACTGCCTTGATGATTTTAAACATACTGTATTTTAGACATATTCAAATCGGGCAACAGAAGAATGTAGTGGGTTGTTGGATGAAAGTGAATCTACTTCTGATGAAACAATTGTCAATGAGGGTGAAGATTTAGTTGATCATTGTTGATCAGCTTGGATCCTTAATACTTTAATTGAACTGCATCTAATGTGCCTAATAGAGATAGGTTAAATCCTCTTTGTGTAGCCTTAAGTAATAAAGGTCCTCTCAGCACAGCATTCCAGAGAAATATGTACTTAAAGGAACGTTTCTCTATTGTTGGACCATTAGAGTATATACTTGATGAGAAAAAGGGAACGACATTCCAATATGTTCCAATTTTGCCATCCTTGTCAGAAATAAAAAAAAAACATTGACATTCAGGAGGTGTTTAAGAGTGCAAGACACTGTGGTTCTTTACTGTAAAAAAAACAACAACAAAAAACCCAGTAACAGTGACGTGAGCTAAGCTTTGACTAGAGGTTGTTTGGAACCATTTGTTTTAAAATGTGCTGTTATATGAGTGCAAATCTAATTCAAGCTCTGAATGGAAACCCTTAGTGTTCACTAAATAACTTAACCTCTATAGGGACTTGAATTTACAGCGTCCATTGACAAATGTTGATAGGCAGCATTCACTAGTGCAAAAGAACACATTTCTTTTTTATGTACTGTATATGCTCTACAAGTTTGAAGCATTTGTTGGTAATATCAATACACACTAAATACTTGAACATTTTCTGAACACGTCTTTTCTTCTTTGATGCAGAAAAAAATTCTTTAGAGACAACATGTCTGCAGCTGACTGATACCACAACAAATATTCTGAAGGCACAATAAAATTTCCCAGTGCCCTTTCAATGGTAAAGATCAAATAAAAGCTCTACATTCGCAGAACTGGATGAGTGAATTTATTGAGTTCTCCAGTGGTTTACATTTGTGTTTGAGAAGAGAAATAATTTCTGGATAAGAAAGTATAGACTTTTTAACCTGTCCTAGTGAATGAAAAACTACACCACTGTATACAATGTTCACATATTTATTAATATTATAAATAACATGTATAAAAAGGTTTAAAGAGAAAGGTTAAAGTGAAAGTGACATATTTTGTCAGATAAGGTAACTCATACCCAAAATGTAACCATTGCATTTAACCCATCGCTGGTGGGGTGTGAACGAACAAACAGATAGCAATTGGGGTTGGGTGCCTTGCTCAGGGGCACTTCAGTTGCTACCCACCAGCGCTGGAATCGAACTAGCAACCTTGTGATTACAAGCTCTGATTACCGACTCACTAACCAGTAGGCCACAAATGCCCCCACTAAAACTAATGTCCCTATTAAAAACATATATTTATATGTACATAGTTTGTATAAAGTAAAGGTCATTTAGTTAATGCAGTAATGTATATCTTGTAACTTAATAACTTAATGTATAGTTTTTAGAGTACAACCTCAATATATGTATCTGGACAGCAGCAGCATTCTACGATTTTACTTCTTGCTGCTCCTGCTGAACGGACAGAAAACTTCTTTGGCCTCTCGTTATGTTGTTGCTATCGCAGTTTGTGCAGCGTGTGGAGAAGGTGTCACCAGAAATTAAACAGCCTCTTCTGTGCGCAACACTGATCAGGGTCTGTCAGAATGAAAAAGAACATTCACTTAATGAAAATGTTCTAAAATAATCATGCTTTAAACATTGAGAAGTAACAGGCAATAACAGTAATAATGCGCTGCATTTGATAATAAAGCAGGTACCATCACACTATCTGTGCAGCGGAGTCACGCTACTATATTATGCTGGTTGAGGCGGCAAAATATGAACAGGATTCCGGTAAGAGATTTCTCACAATTCATTAAACAGTCTTTGGGTTGTCATCTGCACCAATTATTCTTTGGCAAAAATATCTGTATTGATGGTCTAAAGGAACAATAAATATAATTACAACCATATTTTGAGAACCATTTTCACACAGACAAGATAATCAAACATGCAAATAAACACTGATTAGACAATCAAGTCCGCAAACAATAGTAACTGCAAACAATCGCGGAACATCAAATAACATATACTAGATAAACATACACATATAAATGTACTTACATTATAATTGAAGGCATTATACAGAGCATAAACAAGCGCGCAGAGATGAACATTCACCAAACTGTCTACCTGTATGCAACACTGTAAATTAGTCCGCGTGCCACAACTTTGGTTCCTAGGACAGGCTATCGTATCGTCGCCTTCAGAAAGAACTATTGAGGCGCTGGCTGTCATCTGTTACATTGAATAAGAGGTCGTAGCCACGAGAAATAGATATTGTTACCCCAACATAAGAAGTTGTGGCCAAGAGAAAAAGATATCGTTCCCTTAACATAAGAAGTCGTGGCCACGAGAAAGGATGTCGTTCCCTCAACAAACTGATCTCGTGGCCACGGCATATTATCACGTTTCCACGAGTTAATATGTCGTGGCCTCAACATGCTATGAGGTTCCCACGAATTAATATGTCGTGGCCACGACAAAATAAGTGAACCGAGATTGTCCCTTCCCGGGCACCGTACAAAACACCTCATCAGATACGTCCCCATAGAGTATAGTGACTATGGGCACAATGCAACAGTACGGTAGATTTTAGTAATGACTCGCTCATAACCGTGATGGAACCAGTGAACTGCCACATTCTCTATATCTCTCTATTCTCTTTAATGTTCCACCCGCACCATTGTGCTGCGCTTGCTGCGTGAACTGTCCAATAGATCGAGCCTGTTGTAAGAAAACGAGCACTCCTCACATATAACCCCCATTAAATATCTCTGCAGAATAATAAGAATGATTTCCTAGCAGAGATGTATTTACAATGCCTCTTGACACCAAAAACATCCGTGTCTAGTTTGAGTAACTACCGTCGTATGATGGAGCGGATGATAAATAATTAAAACGCACAACGCGCTATACAACATGCGCGCTTTAATGCTTCGACAGACAAATATGAAATCAGACTATAAAGCAGGTTGTGCATTTTATTCTTTTATTGTAAAAACTTTAATATAACTTTAATTATTAAGTTTCTAACTTATACACAATGTTCAGACCACTGATCTAGTCAAATATGAATATGAATCATTATGACATTTGTAATTCCTCTGTGTATCTTTAAATAATTTTACTTAATGTTATTTAAGTTATTGAAAATGTAGGCCTATAGCTATAACCTATTGTTACCCTGTATTAAAATCAAATCAAATTTTATTTGTCACATGCAAGATCATACACAGTACAACATGCAGTGAACTGCTTTACACAACTGTCTTACAGAAACAAAAGTAAAACATTTAAAGTTTAAGTATATAGTCTGTATATACGTATATACATTTTTGACTGGTCACTCCTTACCTTGCATACGGTACACAGCGTGTGCAGTAAGTGGCGCTGGTTAGTTTACGCAGCCTTAACCTGGCGTCATTATTGCCATGACCCGGAAGTTCTGTTATTTTTTAGTTATTTTCTCTACCCTATATTGGTTTGCTGACAAAACGTATCACAGTACATTAATACAAATTTAATTTCTAAGCACTGTTTGGTTGCAAGTAATTAGTTTTTGGGCATGTACGTTGATAATTTAATGTTTTTTTATAAATATGGTACCAGAGCAATACGTTTTGGAGTCATTCCATGGCACAATTTGAGTCCCTCTCACCTCTTATGGTGTATTTAATCTATTGGGTCACCAAACTTTATATTTAAACAGCTTTACATATATATTGAAATGCACCCTTTAATACAGTGTAAAAGATTTTATCTTTTTATGAGAAATAATACAGTTTTTTTATTTGACACCACCTATTTTGTCATGTCTCTCATGGCCTTGATGAAAGTTTACTTTGAAAATATCAAATAAAACTATTTAAAAAGTCAATAAATTTTGATATCAACCTAAACATCTATTTGTGCTGTTTTGCTGGTAATGTTAAATTAAATGAACAATTTAATTGTTAATTATTCATTAAAATCACAATTACAATTATTACCGTAACATGAAAAAAAGAATTAATACTTATGAAAAAGTTTTTTGTTATTTCATGAATATATGGTGATTTTGAATTTCATGCATGCCATGTGCTCTCTGTCTGGTATTCACTACATTGACCAGCGGCCATTTTGTGCAAAAATCTCAACCCTGTCACACTCAACCCGTTATGTTTTTGATTGGAACGGGTTTGTGAGATTGTGATGGGGTTAAGATTTTAATACTTTGGTTGTTAAGTTATCCAATTATTTAAATTAATTATTATTATATTCAATCAACATTCTTATACTGCATGCATGCTGAATGTGATTTATGTTCCATGTTAAGAATGCAAGTAAGATGGCACCAACAACATCAGCAGAAAGGCAAAGGAAGTATCGGGAACACCTTAAAGCTGATCCTGAAAGAATGGAGAGATACCTGCAGAGTGAGCATGAGAGATGGAGAAAGAATGTAGAGGCAGGGAAGAAGAAAGCAATTAATGAACTGAGTAAAAGAGAACAGCGCAAGAAAAGAAAAATGTGGAGAGCAGCTTACCATAGCAGCAAGGACAGGAAAGAAGTGCTCAAGAACTTGAGCACTCCTCCCAGATGCAGAAGAGTTATTCAGGGCCTTGTTTGAAACAAACACAAGTGTGAAACTGTTCTTTGTGAAAAGTGAAGATGTTGAGAAAGCAATGGAGAAAATGCCAAAGCAGATATCAGATGTTCCTGGAACCATGAGAATTCACCAGGTCATTACTGTAGCTCCAGGAGAACTGATGGTTCGTGATGTAAGCTGCATGTGCACAACACGGAAGCAGTTTAACTGCAAGTGCTTCAACACCCAGTGTTTCACTTTTGGCCGGAAGATAGAAATGGCTGTATCACAGCCAGCCAGTGGGGGGAATCCAGAAAAAGAAAACCAGTGGGAAAGTCCAGAGCTGATTGGTAAATGGTGTATTCTCAGATATGACGATGATTTGTATCCAGGCATCATTCTAAACATACAAACAACACATGTCCAGGTCAAATGCATGCATCGTGTTGGGTCAAACCGATTCTTCTGGCCGCATCAGGATGATATCCTCTGGTACCTGTTTGATGATGTCCTTGAACTCATTCCACCCCCACAGACTGTGACAAAGCGCCATGTGGAAGTCTTGAAAGAGGTGTGGAACTGACTCACAAGATGAATTCATGAAACAAAAGGCACATTCATGCATATATACAGACACACACACTGATGCAGGCACACACACGTACAAACACTCTGACATGGACACAGACACAGGCACTGATACAGACAGACACATTGAAATTGTTAACTGATTATTATTGTTATTAGTTCAACCAGTTCATCAAGTTTAATTGTATATTATTGGAGCAAGGATGAGGTGACTTTTAGCACACCTCATGAGGCTCTCTTATGCCTAGACACACACACACCCACCCTCACACCCACCCTCACACACACACCCACCCTCACACACCCACCCTCACACACCCACACCCCCACACACACACCCCCCCACACACCCCCCCCCACACCCCCACACCCCCCCCCCCACACCCCCAAAAAAGTTTGATTACCTGACTAATTGCATTCTGTGATCTTAGAATCATTTGATGTTGATCTAAAGACAAATTAATTTCAACAACAATAAAATTGTGGAAAGTAAAGGAAATGGTAGCCATTAGTTCATTAGTTCACTAATCATTAGCTTAACAAGCATCAAGGAAGTGGCTAATAACAATGTCAATTAAAGGAAAATGGTACTTTGCTGACACTAAAAGATAACAGCTTAAGTTTTCTTTAATAACAGATCTCTTCATCACATAATTGTTTTGATTCCTAGAAAAATGTGAAGAAATGGATGATTCTGAGTTACAACATCGTTTATAACTTTACCACTTTCTCAATAGGTCTTTTCCTGGACCGGGCATGTCCAGTACAAAACATTGTCTTGTACTGGACAAGACAATGTTTTGTCTTGTCCAGTACTAGACAAAAATACTGGATTGAGATGTAATTTATAATTTAAATTGATCAATCTTCGTGTCAGTGCCAATGATTTGTCTTTCTAAGCACAACAGTGATGTTTTTACTAGGTTTAAATAGTCTAGTGATATAGTTCAGGTGGAAATGTAATCAAGCTGGTAAAGATGGGAAATGTAGTTTTAGTTTTCTGGGGAGCGAGACCTCTTGAGGCCCTAAGCCGCTGCAATGAAAGTTTTAATTAAGTCTTTATGAATTCTGGACTATATGTACACATCTCTTATATAAAATAGCTAGTACAGTGCAGTGCTAAAGAATTGTATTAAAATTTGTATAAATTAAAATAGTTTAAATCCTTTTATTTTGTTCAAATTTGATTTAATTCTAAATAGTATTAACAGAACTGTTTTACTGCTATGAATTTCAGGAGGTTGGGGAAGTCGCAAACTTTGCCTAGTAGCACCTGCAGACTGTGGTTACACAGGAAGACTTGTGAAAGCTGCCAAATTTGGAGAGAATTCAGTCCTATACATAGCTCCTCTTCAAGATGAATTAGACACTACTCCCTTGCCTCCATCTTCTGAAACTTTTCGTAACATGCCTAAGGCAATGTGCAAGAAATGCAACACATCATACCCCCTTCAACTCCTAACTAACCACATAAAGTCGTGTTCTGATGTTGTTACATTGGATAATGATGATGAAGAACAACACGATAAGGCACTTGACGAAGACAGGGAGAATTGTGAC